>JBBBDQ010000175.1:2412500-2702500 GCA_037127315.1 Ascarosepion bandense | reverse complement strand
CTGATGAGCTGTGATGCAGTGAAACAGATCTGTCTGCAAATAACTAGATAGATAGATAGATAGATAGATATAATTAAATTTGTTTTTTAAACTAATTTACATTACAACACAGAAATCTTTTATAATTATAACTAATTTACATTACAACACAGAAATTTTTTATATTTTCCATTAAGATTGAAAGAAGAAACCCTGTATTCTCCAAACATATAAAACAAAATGCTTGTTATTTAAAGTGTTAATATGGATGTGGGGGGGGGGGGACAGAAAAATTTATGTGTGTGTTTAATTTAACTAATCAGAATAAACACTTTAAATAACAAGCATTTTGTTTTATGCATTCAAATGTAAATCATTTTCACAACAATGAGTCAACATTGCCTAATGATCAGGTAAAATCTTAAAAAATAAAAATTTCCATGTTGCAATGTAAATTAAATTAATTTTGAATAACAAACAAATTTAATTATAATTATATTATGCTCTATGATATATGTTGTATTGAGTACTTTTTTAAAAAGTAACTGCCGGAGAAGTGTTGGTTCTCTTCATCTGTATATATATATATATATATATATATATATATATATATATATATATATATATATGGTAATATTTTTATTATAAGTTATAAAAACATAGTTTACTGCAACAAAAGAGCTGTTGTGTTTTGGTACTATCTTATTAGCACCTCATCAGGCAGTGAAATATTTTTTCTGTTAGTAATCATTATATATAGAAACTTAGAAGCAACACAATTTTTACCATATCCAGACAATTAGTGGGAGGGTTTTTCAGAGGATTTGTCTCAATGAACCAATAAGAACCCAGGTCATGATGGATAGGAGGAATTTGATTGTAATGGTAATGGTTGGGTAGAGAATTGTAATGACTTAGAACCCAGATATTTTCAATGTCAGTGATGAAATAAATGGAATTGATACATGTGTAACATTTGGCATGTCTGAAAAGTTATATCATGTGTCCCTATGAAACACTTACAGGATTTTCTTTAATTTATTTTTCCCTTAAAGTAGTGAAAATGGACAAAGACAGGAACGTTTTTTAAAAAAGACAATGCACTTCAAACATATGAGTTGACTTAGTGAGCAATCTATCAGAAAATGGAAGACTCAATAAATTTATGCTGGTGGGGAGATTATTTTTTAATTCTATTGGCTTTAACATTAGTTAACATTAAAACCAATAGAATTAGAAAATTAATTGATAAGAAACCAAAAAATTTAAATCTTAAGGTTACTATAAAAGCTAATCTCAAAAACAAGACTTCCTAGATGTTAACACTTGATCTAGTCAGTAACACTTACTCAAAATTTAACCACCTTTGATCAATCATCAAACAATCCTTTTTTTTATTGAAAACAGAATTAATAACAACACTAATGAAGATGCATTTTATAAACAGCAAATTCTATGACATCACCCTCAAAAACAGTGGCTAAAAATGCCTTGACCAAACATAATAACAACAACAACAATAATAGAAAGTGAAAAATCATTTGGTATCTACGCCCATTTAACCAGATAATAAGTACTAAGTACGGGGCATAAATTCCTTAAAATTAGTTGAGAGACATTTCCCTAAAAATAATCTCCTTAGTAAAATTTTTAACAGAAATACTCTTAAATTGAGCTATAGCTGTATGGATAACCTTTAGAAGATCATCGAAAAACATAATAATAGAATTTCAAACAGATATAACATAACAACAATCAACAACATTCTAAAAATATTAATGATCACAATAACATTACTTGCAATTGTTGAAAACCTACTGAGTATCCCTTACAAAGAAGTGTCTAACTTATTTTATAGTCTACTTTTGCTGTTTCTTACATAGAAAAACCTACAGTGAAAAAAATTTATATTGATTGTACCAAGAACTCTTTTAAAACCTGCCATTATTTGCACATCCCATCTTTTAATAATAAGACTTACTGCAACAGCACATCATTTTATACTTATTATTGACAATTTAAATAAGCCAATATACCTCTCTCATAAAATGAAAAAATATTAAAACAAAAAAGAACTTGCAAATCTTTATATGAACCATATTTTTTATGTTTACAGGAAAAATTGCAAATTATTACATTCCCAAAATTAAACCAGCTAAACAAATTAACCCACCCTGACCCTTTCAATGAAATTCCACCTATCCATCACAGCTAGCTTTTTATTTTTATTGAGAACAACCTTCCAACCCCTGCTACTTAATTGTCTGGATATGGTAAACAACTGTGTTGCTTTTAAGTTTCTATATATAAAGATTCCTAACAGAAAAATTCACTGCCTGATGAGGTGCTAATAAGATAGTACTGAAACACAGCAGATCTTGTGTTGCAGTAAACTATGTTTTGATTATAAACTTATAATAAAAATATTACCATATATATATAATGTTAAATTGTGATGATATTTAGTGCCAAAATTATTGGTTCTTTTCAGTAGTTTACTGAAGGAAAGGCATTTTAGGCAAGCAGATTTTTTTGTCATAAAGTGTTTGATATCAAGAATAGGACAGAGCATTAATAAAATTAATGTGGCGAAGTTTGTTACTTAGCTGAGTAGTGTTATTTCAGTCATGCCAACTTTGAAGTTTCATGAGGGCATTATTGTAATATCTTAACTTTTCAGGGTCATTTGCTTTTCTGATGTACATATATATATATATATATATATATATATATATATATATACAGAGAGAGAGAGAGACAGTGGGGAAGAGTAAAGAAAAATTGTCATGTATGCTTTTTATATGTAGATATAATAGATAATAAGATTAATAATATTTATTGCATATTCGTAGGTCTTTTGACCAAATGAAAGCATATATGACAAAGATTTTACAATCAAAATTTTTCAAAAACCATGTAAAAAGTTCAAGTGTCATTTCTGAAATAGGTTCCTCCTTGTTTCCTGTTTAGGATGTGGTTTCCGGTTTTTCTCTTTCCCAATCTTTTCACTCTTTTTTTTTTTTTTCAATTGGAGTAGATAGACTAAACTATCTCCCGGTTCACACTCCACCCACCTCTATTGAACAGGTGAAGAGGCTCATCCCTTGTTCCTTGTTTAGGACGTGGTTTCCAGTTTTTCTCTTTTCCAATCTTTTCACTCTTACATAGCCCCCTGCGCCTCAGTGGCATTTTCGCCTTGCTTGGGGTGATATGATAAAAAAAAAAAAAAAAAGAAAAATGCATTCTAGGAATAAACAGGAACTTAGGCTTTGTCAAATTATACAGATTTTTACAGAAAGCCGCCTATAAAAATAATCATGGCAAATAACTAGTGCAAAACTGTCAGATCATAATATTTTCTTGGGGGGAGGGAAGGAACAAAGAACAAAATTTCATGAAAAAGAAAATCCCACTTCATTTTTCCTTTTATATTTCTTATCTCATTGAGAAAAGATACAGGTGTCTGTTTAAATTCCGATTTTAATATCTTTCTCCTGCTTGTTTCCATTTGGTCAAAGTGTCTATGAATATATGACAAATATTATTATCAATATTAATCTTTTTTGATGTTTTTCTTTATTTCTCAAATTTTTTACATCAGCCTATGATATATATATATATATATATATATGTATGTATGTATTCCCAAGCGAGAAATACCAGGTGCTGTAAGTGTTATTGACAGATGTGCGTTGTGGTGCAGTGGATGTCAGCTCGAAGGGGGAAATCGGTGAGCCAAGTTCCAATTCCAGTCAAACACTTTGCATTCACTGGTACCCTTGGGAAAGGTATTAATCTGCCCCTTCCCTCCAGTTATGGGTTAAATAACTGAGGTCTGTTGTTCATGCGATCTGTGGCAGACTTCTGCACCAATTGTTTGTTATCAGCCATTCCAAAACGTGTGGATGGTGCTACACAAGCCTTTAACACTTTAAACAATTCTTTAAACAATTCTTTGTGTGGTAGTCTAACTTAGTTCGACACTCATATGTCTAAATCAATGGGAGAGTCCATAATATATACATGTGTATGTTTTAATTGATTGATTTATTATTTATGGCTTGTTAACCCTTTAGATGTGCTTCGTGGTACAGTGGATATCAGTTCGGAACGAGAAATTTGGGAGCAAAGTTTAAATTCCAGTTGAATTTGTTGCATTCACTTATGTGCAAATACCCTTGGGAAAGGTAGTATTCCATACTTCCATCCAGTTATGCGTTAAATAACAGGACAGAATGGGTTCTATAGAATTTGCTGGCAACCAGTCTACCGCAGAAAGTAATGGCAACCTACTGCTGGATAATCTTCTGCCCAGTCACTCATGTCTCTTTCAAGACATGATAGGCCCAATGTGTATCATGTATGGCACTTAACTGACTGAACCCTTTGAAGGTTATTTAAAGTCAGAAAATATTTTCGATTGTAAGACTTTGCAGGTGGGTGGGGGGATAATAATGATTCTAGGGCTGTAAATCTTATTAATTAATTCATAGCTGGATGGGAAGAGGAAGATTCATACATTTCCCAAGAGTATTTGCACATAAGTGAATATAAAGATCCCTATTGGAGCATAGCTCTCTGATTTCTAATTCCAAGTTGTCATCCATACACCACCTGCACGTTAAGACATACAACACCTGGTATTCCCAAGTGATCACCCATCTAGACACTGACCAGGCTCAAGGTTGCTTTACTTCTGTGATTGTACAGCAACCAGTGTTTCAACATAATCTAAACTTATTTATAAATGGAACTTTGTCTCTGTGTGTATGTATGTCTCTGTGTGCGTGTTACCTATTAACTATAGACTCCGAAACGGCAGAACCGATTTTCTTGAAAATTTACACAGTTGTACTATAAGCGTCTGCAGGTGTTCTTAGCTAGGTTTTGTGTCAAGGTACCCCCAATAAAATGTCGAAAATCGATAATTGAAAAAATTGGGTTATAGAAGGAGTGGTCCAATTTTAATCAGGAAGCAGTGTTTCAACATAATCTAAACTTATTTATAAATGTAACTTTGTCTCTGTGTGTATGTATGTCTCTGTGTGCGTGTTACCTATTAACTATAGACTCCGAAACGGCAGAACCGATTTTCTTGAAAATTTACACAGTTGTACTATAAGCGTCTGCAGGTGTTCTTAGCTAGGTTTTATGTCAAGGTACCCCCAATAAAATGTTGAAAATCGATAATTGAAAAGATTGGGTTATAGAAGGAGTGGTCCAATTTTAATCAAATTTGATATACTCATAGACAAAGACATAAGAAACGATATTCAGAAGTTTCAAGGTTGCAGTTCTTACAATTGTGCAAAAAAGAAAATCGATAATATATATATACATAAAAGGCAAGATGTTTGTGTGTGTCTGTTTATCTGTCTGTATGTCCTTTATACAAATCCACAATTTTTATCTGATTCCCACCAAACTTCACACAAATATTCTTTAGGCTGAGTCTGAGCTCCAGTACCATGGATTAGTTTTAAAGCTTTCATTACACATCGAGCAACGCCGGGCTATACTGCTAGTACTATATAACTAAGTATACAACAATTATTTAATCCAAATTCTAACTTATACTCATAGATAGTAGTAAAAAAAAATTATTTTTGCTGATGACCATGCATTCAATTTTCTTGAAGTTTATGCTCAGCCTTCATTTTCTCTTACTACCTTTTATAGGAGGTCCTGCATTTTCTTTTCTGTGTCTGCTATCAGCACTGTGTCATCTGTATATCTTATACTGTTGAGATTGTGGCCACCACCAACAAATTTTGGCAAGGATTCTGGCTCTCTCAGAATTGTTTTGCTGTACAGGCTGAATAGATCCAATGAGAAACCACATCCTTGTGCTATGCCCTTTTCTATTTTGTATATCTGCTGAATTCATTTCCTGTCCTTATACAAACGGTTTACTGCCAATATAAATTCTTGCTGATATACCTTAGATTTTTATCATGGCAGCATACACAATAGATTGAAGAAAAAAGTTGTTCTCCTTCATGATAAAACAAGACTGCATAAAACCAAAATAAGACAGGAAAAATTTTGAAACTCAGTTTCCCCACACCTGCCATATTCAGCTGACCTCTCAGCAACCAATTATTACCATTTTTTGTTCACCGATGAGGAAAACTCTCTCTAATGAAAACATTTTTCAAATCAAAAACTGGAATTTCACCCAATACATATCAAATATCTGCCTGATAAGTGGCAACAAGCCACTGCAAATGACAGTAAATATGTAATTGAATAAAATATAATTATACTTGATTTTTGCAAGAATAAGGATGATAGGCTAAAATGAAAATTATTTCTGACTCAATTTAATAGGTGTAAGCAATGATGGTAGGTGTCTAATGGTTCATCACCGTAGAGGAGACCAAAAGTTTTTGGTAGCACAAATATGTCTGCTTAAATAAAAGCTTTAGGAAATACAGTTTTACTTTTGGCAGTTTCAGTTACCTGTGCTTCAACTCCCAGAAATAAACATTTTTCTTTTATAGTGATGTTATTAAGGAAAAGTGCTTCCTTTAAAATCAAAAGGCGAATGTTCTCAACTTAAGTATAAATAAAAAAAAAATGTTACTAAACTCTATGAATATTCTATGCATGCCATAACTTTTATAACTGTATATTGATAATTAGTGTTAATACCAATGAGCATTAGTTCACTCTGCAATGTTGCAGACTGTGCATCAACACAAGATAATTATACTCATGTTAATTTTATGAGCCTACTCTTTTTAAAAAATGAAAAAAAAATTAAATTAAATTAAAAATTTAAATTAAAAAATTAAATTAAATTAAAAAAAAATTTATGAGTCTACTCTTCTATGCTGGCTCAGTGCAAGTTGGAAGAGAGTGATCAGAAGATTTTTCTGCAGTAGGTTGCCATTTCATCTCTGTGGTAGACTGATTGCCAACCAAGGTTATAACACCCAATCTTTCATGTTATTTAACCCTTAGCTGGAGGGAGAAAAGATGAGTTCATGGATTCATACGTTTCCCAAGGGTATTTGTGCATAAGTAAATGCAATGGTTTCAATTGGAATTCAAACTTGGCTCTCTGATTTCTTGTTTCAAGCTGATAACCATTGTACCACAAATGCAAGTCCTGTTATTAGTTACTGTTGTTACTATTTTATTGTGCTTTATAAGTGTTGTGGAGTAGATTTTGCACTGAATGTTATAATAGTGCTATGTCAGTTGCTAATCGATTTAACGTACCCAAAATGTTAGGAACTTGGAAATCTTCCACTGAAAGCTGACTCCTTAGTATTCGGCTAACTGCCAACTAATATCAACTGCCTTAGTCCAACTATGTCCAAACTGGAACTAACTAGTAGTTCTACTGAACTCCAACAGAAGTCTAAAGAACTCCTATGAAATTCCTAAGTACTTCTCAAAAACTTCCTGTTAACTCTTATTAATATAGAAGGGAGAGTCCATTATCTGAAGAATAGGTGAGTTTCACCATAACAATAAGTTCTAAAATCAGAATGACTTTTCAACCTGTTAAATAACTTATTTTAGTCTAAGTGTTATTGCTGCCTCTGTTCTCTTTCTTTCCTTTTCTTTCTCTTAAACCAAACAGTGTCTCTGATATACATCTTTCATTCACCTTTCATTGCAATCAAAATGGAATTGTCTATTATTTATCTGAGGTAATGGCAGGGTGTAACATCATGCTAAATAACTAAGGAACAAGCAGAAATCTTTTATATATCATATAATTCTCATTACACTATATTATAAGTTTAACAATGTTAACAAATTATTGTAATAACAATTGTAAGTATGAATGCTGGTTGTTATTTAAAGAAGTAAGAGAGTACAAATGAAAAGAAGGTATAAATGAAAACTGACAAGGTTTTATATTTCATTGAAGCAGATGGACGAGAGTGCTATTGCCTCTTCTATGTTCTCTTTTTTTCTCACATAAACCAAACAGTTTCTCTGGAAAGAGAAAATCACTGATATTGAAAAAGAGTTTGTGTTTTGTACGTGGTCGGCCAAAGAAAAATTACCAGAAATTGTTAGCACAAAAAGAGCTGCTATTAATATTAAATTCTATACTAATTTTTTTTCCTTCCTATCAAGCCTGGAGGATGTGCGTTGTGGTGCATTGGATATTGACTCAGAGCGAGAAATCGGGGAGCCGAGTTCGAATTCCAGCTGAATTCATTGCATTCACTTACGCACAAATACCCCTGGGAAAGTTATTAATCCGTCTCTTCCTTCCAGTTATGGGTTAAATAGCAGGACAGATTGGGTTCTATAGCCTTGCTCAGCAACCAGTCTACCGCAGAAAGCAATGGCAACCTACTGCGGGATAATCTTCTGCCCAGTCAGTCATGTTTCTTTCGAGACATGATCGCCCAAGCGTGTATCACTTATGGCACTTAACCAATCAGGCCTGGCCTATCAGAAAAGTTGTTCAGTGAATAAAGGCCATTGCTTTTGCTTTTTGGGAAAAATTTTTTGAGCTTTGAGAAAGAAAGTATGACTTTTGAGCTGGGTGGAGCAAAACTACAATTTTCGCTGTTGCAAGGAAAAGGTTGGATTTTTATCCTTGGCTTTGTTACAATGTTGCCTGCTGGACCGTTTACACCAGATCTTCAATTAATGTTCGCACATGGATTTTGTTTTTCTATTTCTATTACAATTTTCATTAACTATTTATCTCCATTTTCTGTAATGTTTTATTGATATTATTGTTTATTGAAAATCCCAAAAATTAACAAAATTGTTTTTTAACAACTGACATATTGAAATTATTTGTGTGAACATTAATTTTAATCAATACTCGTATTTGGGTAGATATTCTGTTTTTAATGAAACCGTATATTTATATGTTTATTTCTATCAGCATGATTATTTATGATAAATTTTGTACGAAAATGTATATCATTCAGCAGGACTCAAATGGTAGAAATAAATATATAGATATACCATTATATTAAAAACAGAATATCTACTCAAATATGAGTATCAACTAAAAATAATGTTCAAACAAATAATTTCATTATTGTTTATGTAAACTATTCTCTAATTCTATATGGACTTGTGGTGATACTGAGCAAAAGTGATGGACCAAAAAGCAAATGACCAAAAGTCATTGCTGCAGAGATGACTCCATGCAGATGTTCCAGTTGAAAACTAAAAATTAATTAAATTTTAAATTTCCAGTTCACGAGCCTACGCAAATTTTATTTATCAGCCAATGGGAAGCTCAGAACCAAATACAAGTGTGAAATCCCAAATGAGCTGCTGTGATCCAAAAAGAAGATATAAAAAGCGGATACAGAAAGCATCGACAGGCAGACCGACTCGAGGAGAAGAGAGTAATTAGTATCTCCCTTGACCAAAGTCAAGCGCCTTACCTCTTTCCTTCTTCCCTGCCTCAAAAACTACTTACTGACTTAAGGAGCGAATACATCAAAGACATTCCTTACTTACACGCTCCCAAATTCCTAAGTATTAATTCTCTTTCAACTTTTTATTGCCATGAACATTTTAACCTCTGCTGGACCTATACTTCATGTATTACTTCAATTGTAAAAACATTAATTGATATGTGTTATATATAAAATGTTATCTTTCAACTCAATTTGCCTTTCTTGGTTTATAACCTTTCTTTATGACTTATAGTGGGCTATCTACAACAAGGCCAAATTCTGTTAACCTGCAACAGTATACAACTACCCTTCGCTAGAACGGACTCTCCACTACTAACAGAAATGAATAGATAAGCAACCCACTATAGACCAAATGCAAGAGTAGATCATTTATAATGGAGATAAAAAATAATCTATTCAAAGAAGAAAAGCAGCAAAAAACAAAGACTTTAAAATCATCTTTTGATTGGTTAAAAGGCTTATTTACATGTCCAGGACATTCTCAATTAATATTAATGCTAAATAACATTTTTTATGAACTGTTAAAAACACTGTCATCTCTGGGTTAAATTTGCAGACTATAAGAATGTGTTTTACTGCATTTAAAAAACCACAGAAATCATTTAGTAATTACATCACAAGTTATGTTGGCATTGTAGTTGTCAATCATAATGGATAAAGTTATTACTGGAGCAATTACTAGATAATTCGTACCTCCCACCTGCAATAATGTGCATTTTTTAGCTGTGCAGTCTGCCTAGCTCCATTTATATATCAACATGAGTATCCAACAATGCGAATAATTTTCTTTGGTAATTTTGGCGCAAGACTATATATCGTGACACCCAGTGAATAAATAATTGTTTGCATGCAGAATGCAATAAAATGTTCCACAAAAAGAAGTTTTTTGTACCTTGGTATAGCTGAACAAACAATTTAAATTTTTTAGGCAAACAAAAAAGTTCCTAGCATAGTTTATATATATATATATATATATATATATATATATATATATATGAATGGGCACAAGTCATCAAAAATGATGGCAAAATATTTATACCAATATGCCCTTTAAAAGATGGCAACATATATACTGACAAACCTACTATAGAGTATCTTACACTAAAAGAAGAAAAAAATTTAAAATAATCCAAAGCCCTGAGCATGACAGGAGGAAATATATATAAAATAATAATTCATATATAAAAAGCAACCATAAAAATAATAGTTGATATATAAAATGCGACTACATAATGTACAGTTTTGTAGTAGTTTTTTTACATGTTCTAATGTAATAATTAATGATATATATATATATATATATATATATTTAATATATCAGTCGGCTTTCAATCCTGGGTTAGAAGCAATCAGAGTCTAACCATACTGATGAGCTGTGATACAGTGAAACAGATCTGTCTGCGGATGACGATATATATATATATATATATATGCTTTCCTCTTTCTTTGGGGTTCCTTGGGGTTCTTATATATATATGCTTTCCTCTTTCTTTGGGGTTCTTTTTCAAATGAGTGAGAAATTTTCATAAATAACCATTACAAATGTCTGTTCTAATATAGACATGTGATCGTCTATGTAAAATTAAATAAAAGAAAGGAATTTGGGGGGGGGGGATATTTTTATTACCAACTGTTGTACCATTTGGGTCTGACAAGCCGTGATAATAACATCAAAATGTGGTGAAATATGTATTACCCATTGTAATAATCAAAAATCTTTTATAAATTATATTACTCTGCTAAATTAAATAAATGAATTTAACATTGAGTTCTCTATTGGAATTTACCTGGATTACATACCAAGTGTACTATGTTATATATATATATATATATATATATATATGCACACAAGTACATGTACATGTATAAATATTTTTTCCACTCAAAACAGTGCTCAATGTAATATAACAGAGCCGTTAAGTATATATTAATAAAAATACATATTATCCTACATCTATAGCATAACTGTGAGTTTCACGCACTATGTAATCATCAGGTGCATATAATGAACTGACCTTTCTGGAATTTAAATTTTTTGTTCTTGTGTTGTTTATGATAGTTATATATCATAATACTGGGATGCTATTTTTAATTTTTTAATTAAAGAAGAAATTGTAAAGTAAGAATCTGAAAAGTTAAATTAATAGGCAGAATATTTTTAGGGCGGAGGTCATATGTTTTGTGCCAATTGGTCAAGGGAGATTACTTGTTTTTAGTTTAGGGGAAAACAAAATGAATTTATTTATTTATTTTTTTAATCATATCACCCCGAGCAAGGCGGTAATGCCACTTATGTGCAGGGGGCTACGTAAGAGTGAAAAGATTGGAAAAGAGAAAGCTGGAAACCACATCCTAAACAAGGAACAAGGGATGAGCCTCTTCACCTGTTCAATAGATGTGGGTTGAGTGTGAACCGGGCGATAGTTTAGTCTATCTACTCCAATTGGAAAAAAAAAAATAAAGAAAAGAGTGAAACGATTGGAAAAGAGAAAACCGGAAACCGCATCCTAACCAGGAAACAAGGGATAAGCCTCTTCACCTGTTCAATAGACGTGGGTGGAGTGTGAACCGGGCAATAGTTTAGTCTATCTACTCCAATTGGCAATAGTTTAGTCTATCTACTCCAATTGCTAATGATGTAAAAAAAGGTTTACATAGAAGAATCTATATTATTCCGGTCAACATATTTGAGCAGATATTTGTTTCTATGTTTTCATAAAATCCCCAAATCACTTCTTTTGTTCAAGACATTACCATTATTTAAGTGCTTCAAGATAACAAGTTTTTCAAAAAAGCATTAATTACATCTATTTCCTTTTCCATTATAAAATTTGTTTTTTTGGGATTGATATCCCAGGTATGTGCGTTGTGGTCCAGTGGATATCAGCTCGGAACGAGAAATCGGGGAGCCGAGTTCGAATTCCAGTTGAATTCATTGCATTCACTTACGCGCAAATACCCTTGGGAAAGGTATTAATCCTTCTCTTCCCTCCAGTTATGGGTTAAATAACAGGACAGATTGGGTTCTATAGCCTTGGCCAGCAACCAGTCTACCGCAGAAAGCAATGGCAACCTACTGCGGGATAATCTTCTGCCCAGTCAGTCATGTCTCTTTCGAGACATGATCGCCCAAGCGTGTTTCACGTATGGCACTTAACTGACTGATCCCAGGTAATATATATATATATCAAGAATATATAACTATATAAATATAATATATATAAGACTGCAACTATATATATATATATGTAAACGAGATGAGAATTATACTCATGTCAAAAACCTTCCTCGAAAACTATCGAACTAAGGAAAAAATAGTTGTAAAAAAAGAAAGACCTTAGGGCATGAAAGTCAGTCAAAAGTGTTCAGTCTGAAATCAGCACAAAGCCCAAAGCAAAAACCCGACACAAGTAATCATCTCACAGAAAGCGCTCAATACAAAGGTAGAGCAAACCTGACAATCCATTTAGGAGAAACCTAGGTAGGTTTGTCTGACTCATTAGGTAATATATATATATATATATATATATATATATATATATATATATATATTTATCAAGAATATTACAAATAATAGCAATTTTTACATATCATAGTTTCACACAGACCACATCATACATGCATTTGTGTGTATGAGAAAATATTGTTCAGAGAACAGAAATCAACAACTGTCTGCATGTTGATATCACTATACTATTTGAATACACCAATCAAATGCGTATATATGTATGCAATGGCACACACACACACACACACACACACACACATATATATATATATGTGCCAAGCCCCATATGGTTTGCATATAGTTATCTTTGTGTGAGCCCCAATAGGCGGGCGCATGTGTGTGTGTGTGCTTCTGCGTACATCAGTGGGTGTACAAGTGTGTATCTATGTCTGCGTTTGTCATGACAACAAATTTTTTACCCAATTTTCCTCCCACTTCCACAAAAATACACCAATATATGCTGCATTACATATATCCAATTTTTTAAAAAAATTATCAGTTTGTCTGACAATCGCAAGAGCATGAAACCAAGGATCACAAATCTAAATGAATATATATATATATATATATATATATATATATATATCCAAGTATAGGGCAGGTATAGATAGAATAATATTCCACGTCCAAAGAAACACTATTTTTAAAAAAGTGCTCAATATAAAGTAGACCTAATAATATTTATTCAGAAATTATAACATGAATATGTTATAATATCACTACAAAAGTAGCTATTTTGTTTCGACATTACTTGTGTCTTATCAAGTGATGAGGTTTATTTCAAGTTGAAGAGTTTTAAAAGGTTAAAAACAACCCAAACCCCCTTAATCAAGGAAGTATTTTTGCATAGACTGTGTGGACCAATCAGAATAAAGTAACTTCTAATTTGAAGAATATGTGAGCAGACTAAAAAAACAATCTGATGATAAATCAGTCAGATTTTTATCCCGGCTTGAAGTAAACAGTTGATCAAACTGCAATAATGAGCTGTGATACAGTGAAACAGTCTTGTATGCAGATGATTATATATATATATATATATATGTATATATATATATATATATATATATATATATCAGAAACAGAAGTATGGGTTTTGTAGAATTTGCTGAAACCGGGAGGGCAGATTCTAAAAATATCAGGAAGAGGTATTCCAGTATGCCACTACATCCATATATATATATATATATATATATTATGCTCACATTATGATTGAGCTCTCTGGAGAAGAAAATTTTAAAAACAGTTTCCACTTCAGCTATATGCATGACTCTTCAGAAATGAATTGAGTTCTCTCGATGAATGGCGTGTGTAAACACTGCTGATATACAACACATTAAAATTTCCCTTCTCTGATACCATGCGTCAATGGCTTAGGGGGTAGCAACTCCGACTGACACCAAATCGGTTGAGTTTCGATCCCAGCCAGAGACGAGTGGATGCGTCTAGCCACACTGATGAGCTGTGATACAGTGAAACAGGCTTGTATGTGGATGACGAATATATATATATATATATATATATATATATATATATATATTTGTAATAACAAAATTTTATACAGAACAAAGTGCAAGGAAAGATTCAAATTTCTAGAGACTGTTGTAATAAAAGAGAAGCAGCTGATATTATATAAGGTATCTTTCTCTACATGTGATTAAAATTATCTTCACTGAAAATTATTCTATGAGTAACAAAGCACAGCAGTAAAATCACCAATGCACTAAAACATCGACTTTGCCCATTTGTAACTGCAAAACAATACCCACTAAATGTTAACTGCCTACAAAACAATGTAATATATCAAGCTACTGTTGAATCCAAGCAAAGTCTCAAACAAATTTATATCAGAATAACAGAAGTCTTTGAAATAAAAAAAGCTACTCACACAAATCATTTATCAATAAAAATATGCAAATAGTAAAACAGTGCTAAAACATATGGAATCTCAAAATAAACCAAAAATCACATAAAAGATAACATTGAATATTTTTCATGTTAACATCACCAGTTTACAAGAGCAGTGCAAAATGTGCAAAATCTGCCTTGAAAGAAAAATTCAAAAATCACATTTTGGGGACAATATAAAAATCTAAACTGATCAGAGCTCATGATTGAATTTAAATATGAAAAGAAATTTTTGGTACACAATCTACAGACACATCATGACTCCAAAGACTAAACAATTAATATTCCATAATATAAAACTAATAATTTTTTCAAAACAAATATCAAATTTTAGAATCAAAGAAAGTAAACAAATATATAAATAAGCTGAATAAAAATTAATGAATTAAACAAAATAAAAATAAAAGAATGAAGACAAACTTAAGATCAGAACTATAATTTAAAATTTGTTGTTATTCTGATCCCAATTTATGCAATTACTTTCATCTCCTTCTCTCTTCCTGTATTTGTCTATTGTGGCCACAATTTGGTTTGTTGTGTTTTTTCTAGACCCACTCTCAAATAAACTTAATTTTCATTTTTAATATAATTATCCCTCAAATATTCCACTTGTAGATCATATTTTTTTAAAATATTTTATCAAGTATAATTGAATTTTTGATAATTTATAATGTCTTTCAATGACTAATGTTCTATTTTGCTTAAGTTCTATTAAAATTGTGGAACTGTGCATTAATAGATCGTAGTCACTTCTGATTATTTAAGATAGATAAAAATTATTCTGCTCATATGCTTTAGCTCAACAGTTTATTCTAGTGTTCCTGTTTCCAATTCTGCAGTCTCTTCTGCCTGTTTAAGGATAAAAGTATTTAATTTGTAAAGCATTTGATTTGTGGATTAAATTAGATTAAATCATTATGAATTAAAACAAAGCAAAAATAAACAAACTTCTTGAAAGACTCCAGATTTACTCTGGGCAGTGGTTGAAAATCTTGCTGAAAAAAAAATAATCTTGTCCATTTTGCAGCTCACTCTTGTGATCAGAGGCTATATTTGAAACTGAATTAGCAGTGTATAAAAAAGTAAATTCAAACCAACAAAAAGAAACTATGTCTATTAAGAAAAACTGGAAAAAACAAAAAAAAAAAAGAAATTTCAGCAAAATTAATACAAAATAGGTACAAAAACTGTCAATGTAAAATTTCAACTGAGGAGAAAATTTAGATAAAAAAAACATTTTAGATTTTTGAAAGATGATATCCATCAAAAGAAGAAGTCACTTACCAAAGCCCATGTTATTTTGAATGATCTTTGTCCTTTTAGAAGTCTTGGTTGAAGTTCCACCATCTGAAAAGTAATAATAATGATAAGGCACTTTGGTATGAGTGTAATGGTTAGTGAAGTGACTATTAATCATAACTAGTGCCCAATACAAAAATTCAGTATCAAATAATTCAACAAGGATTGACATATCACAAAACTCAACAATTCTCTGAATTAATGCAAGCTATTAATAAATGCAATCTATTAAAAAATACCCTGTGGTATTAAGTACGGGGTTAGGGTTACAGCCCTTATAGCTTTTGATTTTAATTGATTGAACTGGCTATAATGAACATAGGGAATTAAAATGTGCTACAGTACATATTCTACTTAGTGCTACTTCTAAAGCACGCATTCAGCACATCATGGGATGGGATTTACCGGCATATGAGATCAGATAGCAGGATTTTCAATCTCATCCATCTCAGAGCCAAGACAAGGTATGAAAAGTCCTTATCAGAGACATGTTGTATGCTGATGATATGGCATTAGCATCCCACACCCAAAGTGCACTTCAAACACTGATGGATCATTTTTTTTCAGGCATGCAGAGACTTTGGGCTGACCATTAGCTTGAAAAAAAAACAAGTGTCTTGGGTCAGGGTACCACAGGACCACCGGTCATCACCATCAATGATTATGAGCTGAATGTGGTCCATCAGTTTACCTACCTTGGCTCTACCATCAACGGCAACTTCTCCCTGGACAAAGAGTTCAACAAGAGAATTGCAAAGGCAGCCACAGCCCTTGAACATCTCACAACATGTGTTTGGGCGATCTCCAAACTGATAGTGAAGACAAAGATGGCACTGTACAATGCCTGTATCATCAGTATACTGCTATACAGTAGTGAGACATGGACCATGTATGCCAGACAAGAGAGGTGTTTAAACACCTTCTACATGAGAAATATCCGATGTATATTGGAAATTTCATGGCAAGACAAGGTGTCCAACACTGAGATCCTGTTTTGCACAAGTCTGCCTACCATGTTTGCACTCCTTAAACAGCACAGACTCCACTGGCTTGGCCATGTTCACTGCATACCAGATGGTTGCATTCCAAAAGACCTGTATGAACAGCTGCAGTATCAGGAAATCATAAAATGTGATATGAAA
Source organism: Ascarosepion bandense (assembly GCA_037127315.1). Classification (NCBI taxonomy): domain Eukaryota; kingdom Metazoa; phylum Mollusca; class Cephalopoda; order Sepiida; family Sepiidae; genus Ascarosepion; species Ascarosepion bandense. The sequence goes on along the minus strand of JBBBDQ010000175.1, from coordinate 2,685,245 downwards.
GCTGTGGACATCAACACAGAGTCATGGGAGAGCGTAGCAGTCAACCAGACCAAATGGAGAGGAACCCTGGCCCAACAACTCAAATCAAGGGAGAAGCAACTGACACAAGTCACGATGGAGAGGCAGGTTCATGGAAAGAAAAATGACAGCTCTGACAGACCAGAAACAAAGCATGAATGCAGCCTCTGCAATAAAGACTCTCACTCATGCATCAGTTTCTACAGTCACAGATACTGATACCGCAGCTAAGCAGACACCTATGATGCTATCCATGGTCAACACTGACCTACAGAGGCCTGCTACTATAACAGATTTTTTTAATTCCAAGCTGCCATTCACTATACTACCTGTAACTGCAAAACAATGCCCACTAAATGTTTACTGTCTACAAAACAATGTAATATACTAAGATCCCAAGCAGTGGTGGATCATCAAGCCTCTGTTTGAAAAGATTGACTTTTTCAGTTTGAAGGATTAGGCATTCAAGTCAACATGGGAATAACATTTAAATCTTGGCCACCCTTAATCAGTGACTCTTTGAGTGATGATTGTGTGGGCACAAAGTCACAAGCCCTCATAACCTAGGGTTGGAGTATACTGAACCTGTTCAAACTGCTACTCTTGCCAGAAACTCTCTCTCATAGACAGTAATTATGCTTTGTTTGGCTCTGGGTGTTGAACAAATATAAATATCAGCAGGTATTTACAAGAAAGTATTGCAACTATGAGTGGCCAGTCATGCATTTGTCTATACTTCTGAGATGAGGTAGTATTTACATTATTTACATTGTTCAGATTGCTGTCCTCATCTTTATTACCATGTTTATGATGTTTCAGCTGTTGTATGTACTGGCCTTCTTCAGGTACTAGGAATTTCAAACTGAACTCTTTATTTTGATCACTTGAGTATATTATTCTCATGAAACAGTCCAAACAATGTAAATAATGCCAGTCATGCATATTGGGAGTTTATTAAACAATTTTTAAAGATCTGTCTATATTTCTATTGTAACTAGTTACATAGTTCGGACTGTTGTTCTCATTTCTATTTTCATATTCACAACATTTTGGCCATTATGTGCTCCAGCCTTCTTCAGGTGATATACAATGAAATTTCAAGCTGAACCCTTCATTTTATCCACTGGGTTAGATTGTTCTAGTCCTCATGCCACGTGGGTTTCAGTTATTTCCCTTCAGAAACTCAACTGCCCAAGTTTTTTTCTTCACCTCTGCTGTGATCAGGTATTGAACTCACAACTTTTTGGGTCAAGTCACTTGATTACTTATCCATAGTGACATCAGTGAATGAATTTTTGGAACCTAATGTCTCAGTAACTATTTTTTACCAGAGCTCATAAAGCTTATAAAGACTAAAATATTTTCATATTAAAAAAAAATAAAAAATAAAAAAAGAGTAACTTTTATTTTTAATTTTTTTAATATGAAAATATTTTAATATTTAGGAAAACTAAGAACTTTGTTTTTAAAAATGTTTAAAAAAATTATCATATTTAAAAAAAAAAAATTAATTCTTAAAGTTAGTCAGTCAAAGTAATTTTCTTCTGGAAAATCCTGATTACAGAATCCATACTTTACAAAACTTTATGGTCACAAAGAGAATACAGGGAATATGTTGTGAATACTAAATAAAAATAATTTTCTTTTCTTTGATGTTTTCAAATTTGCAAGCATAAATTTATTTTGACCAGTAGAAAAAGTGGTTGGCTCCAGGCTGAAGCCTATGAGAAAATTCACTTTAACCAATGAAAAGGGAGCAGATTACAAATGGAGAAAAGTAATAAGCAAATGACTTTATGATATAAATAGGCAGAGAAAGTTGAATTAAAGAATAGAGAAATAAAAAGGCAGAGTCCTACATGTATGAATAACACTGGTGTCAAATTACACACTGATACATTATTAGCTTCTAATGAGAGCAATGGAATTTCAAAGAACTATATTCAACTTGTAAGCTAGGTTCCTTAAAATATATTTTTTTATTCATGTTGAATACAACTGTATAACTTTCATGAGGGACACAAACTCTCTCAATTTGTTTTAAGCATTTTGGAATGTTACTTTGTGTCCAATGATTTAATATGATCATTTTCTCTTCTAGACAATTCATCGAAACTACAAACCTTTAATGTTTGATTGTTTGTCTCGAAACAAGGTACTGAAACTTAAAATTTGTAAATTTGTAAATAAATTCCTTATTTTGTTTCTTTAAAAATAACACATATGTTTCCTCATCATTATTCCTTCACTAGCAGTATAGCCTGGTGTTGCTCAGGTGTAATGAAAGCTTTAAAACTAATCCATGGTCCTGGAGCTCAGACTCTTTGGACATTAGCACGAAAGACTAAAATGCAATAGTTGTTTCCAGTTAAAGCGAAACCGTAGACTGAAAGAAAAATGAATGGATGTAAGTCAAATTTTGATTTCCTGGTATCGATATCAAATAAGTTTTTTCATCATAAACTGAATTTTGAAGGCTAAATGAGTCCTTTGAGTAAATGGTATCATGGCTGAGACTAAGAACTACAATTATACCTACTTAGAGCCAGACCCGAAGCAAAAACTAAAATAAAAGGGCTGAAAAAAATACAGACATACAGGCAGATAAACAGGCACACACACACAAACATCTTGCTTTTTATATATATATATATATTATCAATTTTCTGCACTATTGTAAGAACTGCAACCTTGAAACTTCTGAATATCATTTCTTATGTCTTTGTCTATGAGTGTATCAAATTTGATTAAAATCAGACCACTCCTTCTATAACCCGATATTTTTGATTATTGATTTTCAATATTCATCGGGGGCACCTCGACACAAAACTTAGCTAAGAACACTCTCAGATGCTTATAGTACAACTGTGTAAATTTTCAAGAAAATCGGTTCAGCCGCTTTGGAGTCTATAGGTAATGGACACACACACACAGACACACACACAGACAAAATTCCATTCATAAATAAGTTTAAATGCTTCAAATACATGTTAACTTTTTCTTTTTGTAAAAAAAAAAAAAATTATGATTTCTATGTATTAGATCTTAGACAAACTGCAGTTATTCAAATTCAGGTTCTGACATTTGATCACCAAAAAAATTTGCAGTTAAAATAAACTATCTATGACTTATGATGTAAAACTCTTGCATTTGTTACAAAACTAAAAAAAAAATTCAGATTCTTGTTTATATTTCTAGTAAAAGTACAAATTTGAAGAAGAAAAACAAAGTTTTTGGAACTCTATCTTTAATGGAATTAGATTTTGATCTTTGATGTCAGATTCTGGAGAGACTGCTTGAAATGTGCCAGAGAGATTAACAGCTGCCATTCTGAAGATTTTACAAGCAGATAAGAGTATCTTAAGTTTCAACATTTATGCTTTGGTGATAACACAAATCTCTGGTGATAATAGCTTTGTGTTTCTGTTTGTTGCTCTATAGTTAATATATCATATCCTGTTGACACTCCCACATTTTTAAAAAACAACTAGAAGGAAAAGCTTAACTAGCATTGTAAGACTGATTCAGGATATGAAAAGGCTTCAGGGAAATGAAAAACTGTTTTGTGGCTGAGGAGATGACTAGAATAAAATGTATCTGTTTCAGTAGCTGACAGCTGGCCCATGGCTCCAGCCATCAGTAACAGTGCTATCAACATCTTTAGTTCATCATTGGCTCCCGGCTCTAGCTGTCAGCACTAGCAGCAATAATATACAATAAACTATCCTTTTCAGGACAGCAATTGTATATTTAATCAAAAATCAGTCAGTTAAGTGCCATATATAATACACGCTTTGGGCGAATAATGTCTTGAAAGAGACATGACTGACTGGGCAAAAGATTATCCCACAGTAGGTTGCCATTGCTTTCTGCGGTAGACTGGTTGCCAGCCAAGGCTATAGAACCCAATCTGTCCTGCAAATTTGACTCATAGCTAGAGGGGGAAGGGATTTATCATATTATTAAGTAGTAATTAGTGGAGGATCAGTTTATTACTTCATAACAATAGAAAATGGATCCCCTGCTTTATGCTCAGTAGAAGCTTTAATCATGTTTTTAACTGTTATATTTAGCCAGTCAATTAAGTGCCATACGTGATACACACTTTGGGCGATCCTGTCTCGAAAGAGACATAACTGACTGGGCATATGATTATCCCGCAGTAGGTTGCTATTGCTTTCTGCAGTAGACTGGTTGCCGACCAAGGCTATAAAACCCAATCTGTCTTATTATTTAACCCATAACTGGAGGGAAGAGATGGATTAATACCTTTCCCAAGGGTATTTGTGCACAAGTGAATACAAGGAATTCAACTGGAATTCGAACTTGGCTCCCTGATTTGTCATTCCGAGTTGATATCCACTGCATCACAACACACTCAAATAAAAAATCAATCATTTAATAAATATATATCTTGCCACATGCACACCAAAAACTGTTTAAATTTTATTTCATATTTTCATGTAATATTGCTCAAGAATATTAATTTAACATGTTGTGGGCAGATGATATAATCCCAGATTAAACCAAGAACAAATGCAAGAACAAGGTCTTGTCTCATTCACACCCCCACAAGAGTTCCATACCTGGCATAGTTTTGGTAACCACTTCGGTTGTAATGACCCTGGTTTCATTTTTGTCTGCAATAAAAAAATAAAAAAATGAAATATAGTTTTCAATTAAAAGTTTAAGAAATTATTTGAGTTTAAATGTTTTTGAATTTTATCATAATTTTATTATTCCAATTGTTAAGTCATAAATATTCATTGATATAAAAGTAATCATTTACAAAAAAAATCAATAACCATTGATAAAAATAAATGATAATAATAATAATAATCAATAATAAAAAATAAAAAGCAATGGTAAAAGTAATCAATAATTCCTAATGGAAATAATAGCACACATTTTTTTTAATAATCATTTCACCTCAAGCAAAAGAGAAATGCCACTGGTGAGCGGGGGGGTTACAGTAAGAGAATAAATGGGAGTCAATTAGACAAAAGGTGGCAGTTGATGTTGCATTTAAAGTTTTGGAGATTGTAGCTTTCAAGGAAGCAAGCAAATGGAAGTGAGTTCCACAAAGAGGAAGTGTGTGAAAAAAAAAACTGTTATAGTAGAAGAGGCAGTTACATTTAATAATATAAATATATATAACTTTAATACATATAATCAATAATAAACATTTCTACCATAATTTTTTTCTCCTTTCATTAGTTAGTTTGCATGATTGTTACACCCTGCCAATGCCTCATGGATGATGGATTATTCTATTTTAATCCTGGAAACACAGAACTGATATATCAGACATGCTACTTGGTTTCAATGAGTAAATGAAATAAAGAAAGAAAGGTAAAAGTGTTTAACACCTGTTTTACTATAGAAAAAGTTGTCAGTTTCCAATCTTTTCAGTTCTACACTTATAAATAAATTTATTAATAAAATATAATAAATTTACTTATAAATAAATTTATTAAGAAAAATGTTTGCAAAACAGATTTTGAGCTAGTAAATAATAATAACTAAGAAAAGTAATCAATAATAATCATTAATCAATAGAAGTAAAATATTTAGTAATTTCTACTACTAATAATAATAATGATTAATCAATTGTTAGTCATTTGTGCTACGAATAATAATAATGATTAATCAATAATATAATTAACCAGTAATGAAAATAATCAATATCGTATCAAAATTTCCTCATACTTGAATCAACTTAAGCAATAAAGAAAGTATAATTTATATTCTAAATTCTGTTCAAATATTCTGAATGTTGTTTTTTTTTTGTTATATTAACCAGTTAAGTGTCATATGGGATACATGCTTGGGCGATCATGTCTTAAAAGTGACATGGCTGACTGGGCATAATATTTTCCCACAGTAAGTTTCCATTAACATTTTTTGCCATTAATTTCTGCAGTAGATTGGTTGCCAACTAAGGCGACAGAACCCAATCTGTCTTACTATTTAATCCATAACTGGAGGTAGAGGAGATTTATTAATACCTTTTCCAAGGGTATCTGCATGTAATTGAATGCAATGAGGTCAACTGGAATTTTAACTCAGCTCTCCAGTTTCTCGTTCCGAGCCGATATCCACTGCTCCGCAATGTACATCCACCATTGAGCTAAACAGGCTTCACTGGGGATAGGTTTGACTAACACTACAAGATGATGAGCTTTTTTTGCTAGTGACCCAACCACATGAATCAAGGTATACAGACTTGGCTGACCGCCTGCAGTATCTCTCTCACCGGCGTGACGTGGCTTCCCTGTGCCTCTTCTATAAATACTTTCATGGCTTCTGCTCTGATGAACTTAAATCACTGGTGCCCACTAGATGTGAATTTGCACAAGATACTAGATTGGCAACTAGGTCCCACCCTTTTACAGTGAAACCGACGAAATGTAACCGCAATTTCTACTCCAACAGCTTCTTTCCTCACACTTCCCGCCTGTGGAATTCCCTACCACATGCTTGCAGGAGTTTGAATGCAAGGTCAATCGACACCTCCTAACACACTAACTCACACCCACTCTCTCCAACTCTCTCCCTATGTACATCCTAAGTCATCTACCACCCTCCTTCTGACATTTCCCATACCTAATCGCTCTATGTAACCCCCTGCGCTATAGTGGCAGTGGAATGCCTTGCTTGGGGTGACACGATTAAAAAAAAAAAACAAAAAAAAAAAACTTCTACCCCAATTTTTCCCTGCACTTCCTACCTGTTGAACTCTCTTCTGTTTAATTGCTTCCATGATAGCTATAATGGTCAAAAATTTAAATGCAAAGTCAATTGCCATCTTCTGGAATTCCATTCATTATTTATTCTTTTCTTAATACCCACTGTACCCAGTCTTTTCTCTCACTGTAATCCCTTGTGCACTAGTGGCAGTCCCACCTTGCTTGGGGTAAAATGATTAAATAAAATTTAACTAAGAACATGAATTATAATTTTAAATAACCATAATTTTGCAGAGACTCTCATATGGATACCACACATAGCATTCAAATGGTTGAGAAATATCTAAACTATCAACTCTATACAACTGTTTTCTCAGATTAATGATTAAAAAATTGCTTCAATTGATTAAACCTTGAAGTCTTATAGAAGACTAGCCTTCATCAGCACTCATTGACTAGTGCTATAGAATCACAAAGAAAGAACTTTGCCAAAGAAAAAAAGAACACATCAATTGAAAACTTCCAACAGCAGCAACAACTGATATGGATAGTGCATGTAACTAGAAAGGAAAATAATAATAAAATCAAGATGCTGACATTCCACACTACTTAAGACAAAAAGGGTTAGAAAGGAAGCTTCTATCCAATGCTCAGTGAAAATTCGAGAAGTATATTTTATTTTGTTTATTTTTTAATCATTTCACCCCAAGCAAGGCAGAATGCCCCTAGCACACAGGTAGCTATAATGAGTGAAAATGAAAGTCAGTCAGTTAAGTGCCATATGTGATACATGCTTGGGCGTTCATGTCTTGAAAGAGACATGACTGACTAGGCAGAAGATTATCCCGCAGTAGGTTGCCATTTCTTTCTGCGGTAGACTGGTTGCCGACCAAGGCTATATAACCCAATCTGTCCTATTATTTAATCCATAACTGGAGGGAAGGGTATTTGTGCGTAAGTGAATGCAAGGAATATGACTGCAAAAATGAAAGAGAAAACTTATAATAAAGAGAATTGGGGAGAGGACAGACAAATGAACAGGTTTCAGGAAGAAAGAAGATGACAATTGATTTAAAAATTTTTCAAGATTGTAGCTATCAGGGAAACAAGAAAATGGGAGGGAGCTCTTTACATGTCTGTCAGTCAGTTAAGTGCCATATGTGACTCATGCTTTGGGCAGAAGATTATTACACAGTAGGCTGCCATTGCTTTCAGCAATAGACTGGTTGCCAGGCAAGAATCCTACAGAACCCAATCTGTTCTATTATTTAACCCCTAACTTTTGTTTTTTTAATCATATCACCCTGAGCAAGGAGGTAACGCCACTGATGTGCAGAGGGCTACGTGAAAGTGAAAAGATTGGAAAAGAGAAAACTGGAAACCACATCCTAAACAGAACAAGGGATGAGCCTCTTCACCTGTTCAATAGACGTGGGTGGAGTGTGAACCGGGTGATAGTTTAGTCTATCTACTCCAATTGACAGACGACCACTACAGCAACAAACAGGACATTGTGGTACAGTGGATATCGGCTCAGAACGAGAAACCAAGGAGCTGAGTTCGAATTCCAGTTGAATCCGTTGTATTCACTTACGCGCAAATACCCTTGGGAAAGGTACTAATTCGTCTCTTCCTTCCAGTTATGGGTTAAATAGCAGGACAGATTGGGTTCTATAGCCTTGGTTGGCAACCAGTCTACTGCAGAAAGCAATGGCAACCTACTGTGGGATAATCTTCTGCCCAGTCAGCCATGTCTCTTTCGAGACAGGATCACCCAAGCGTGAATCACATATGGCACTTAACTGACTGACTGACTCCAATTGAAAAAAAAGAAAAAAAAAAGAAAAAGGAGTGAAAAGATTGGAAAAGAGAAAACCGGAAACCACATCCTAAACAGGGAACAAGGGAGGAGCCTCTTCACCTGTTCAATAGACGTGGGTGGAGTATGAACCGGTGGAGGGAAGAGACAGATTAATTCCTTTCCCAAGGGTATTTTTGTGTAAGTGAATGCAAGGAATTCAAGTGGAATTCAACATGGCACCTTGATTTGTTATTCTAAGTTGATATCCACTGTGCCACAATGCACATCCAACATTTATAAATGGGAAGTGCAAAAAAGAAACTCTTAGAATAGAAGTGGCAGTTGGATTTAGATATTTAAAAAAAATGGTAAGACATAGTTGTTAATCTTTTGTCATGATTAAATTTATGTAATTGGGATACCAAGAAAAAAGGCTTCTTAGAAAAGTTGCCATGAAAATATTTTCAGAAAAGGAAGCCACATGATATTGGTGAGAAAGTGACTGAAGTCAAGATGCCTGGTTATGATCAATTACATTACAAATCCTTCTTTGGATTTTGTCAAGAATTTTGAGATATACTGCAGGAGCACCAGACCAGAAACTGCAACAATATTCAATACATGGATAAATGGTAGATTTATAAATGTGCAAAATAGATTCAAGAAAATGTTTTGGCACAACACAGTGTCCCCACTTTTCTTGCAGTAGACAAAGCAATTGATTCAATATAGTCACTGCACTTCATTGTCAGTGAAAAACGTGAGATCAAGAAGGCATTGTGCTCTCTTGGGTCTAGCATAAATTTTGAAACACAGTATAACTGTTTGGTCAATGAATGCTGAATATTTGCTGTTAGAAAGCAACTAATTAATATTTGCTGTTAGAAAATGGCTAATTACCATTATTAAATGAAAAAATACTTTTGAACTGATTTTTTAGCATGAAGTGATTGAATGAAAATAAAAAAAATCAAAGTTTTCTAAATAAATTCTTTTATGCAGTATAACCTGTTTAAAAATAACTAAAGAATCAATTTGAAAATTAATGATGTAACTTGGCAACTTGTCAATCAGCAGTGAGATGCCATTGAGTACGCTTGTGTATTGCATTCACGGTAAATAGACACCAAATTTTTTGCTTCCACAAAGCTCTTGGGAAGAAGCAGTCTGAATGAAAATTCTTCCTTACCAATAGAATACAAAGGAAATGAGGCTGATTTGCCCCAGTGTGCATGGCATGGTGGATCTCAACTGTGAAGGTCTGAACTGGTGAAACTAATTAATTTTTTAAACTAATTGTTCACCTAATAAAAGGCCCAAGATTCAATCAAGGTAGTGTTATTGAATGGGGTTGTTGTATGGACATAAGAATTTTGGATTATGAGGATATGTAGGCTGACCCTCAACTTAAAGATCTGGTAGGAGATCTGGTATTGCAAAGAAATATTTTCTCGCAAATTACTTCCACAAATCAGAGAAAAATCACTTAAAGTTCAGACTTGAATATCGAGCCAGAAAAAGAAAATGCTAAAAATTCAATTTGCCGGTATACTCGTGAACTGCTATCCATGTAACCAGCCAGACAAAAATAAATTTCTCCCCCGCTTCGAGAACAACAACTGCTTTTATCGGCAGATCAATTTTTTCCATTGGCCGACAACTCAGAGAGGACGCTAAATATTTGCATATATTTTTGTAGCGACTCCTGCAATAGACTTGTTTTTTTTTACTTTAAATATTCCATCTTCAGCATGTTATGCGGAATATGTGCCCCTTTTTTCTGTTTGGGTCTGTAATTTTCTTTTTCACCACATTTTCCATTGCAGTATTAACGCAACGTGCTGTCACTTGGTTTGACAAGGTAAGTCGCCGTTTTCTTTGCTATAAAAGGTTAAAATTACAGTGATCAGAGAAGCACCCTCTCAGGAGTTTGTTCTACAAAGTAGTGTTTCCCAGAAAGAAGCTGTCTAAATGAAAATTCTTCCTTATCAATGGAATAGAAAGGAAATGAGGCTGATTTCCCCTAGTGTGCATGGCATGGTGGATATCAACTGTGAAGATCTGAACTGGTAGAACTAATGAATTTTTTTAAAACTAATTCAACCAATAAAAGGATAAAGAGACACTCAAGGTATAGGGTTAGTGAATGAGGTTGATGTATGTAAGAGGAGGAGGAGGAGGAGGAGGAGGAAATGTAGTTTTTGAGTATGTAGCTTGTCAGAACATTTTCTGTGGAAATAGCAAGAGATGAGTGATAAGTTTGTGATGTTGTGTCTGTGAGAAATGAATAGTATAAATGATTGTCTTTGAGGCCACATAAATGCTTTTGAATTTTGTCATGGTTGGAAAGAAGATTGGGCACCTCCAGCCATTCTGGAAGGTCTACAACAAACAGAACACCCAAAAATGTTGAACATAGGGATTGCAATTAAAGGAAAACTGAGACTAGAAGAAATCAGTAGAGAATCTTGGGAATTCTGTAGAAAGTAACTATGGGAATTCTGGGAGAAAGTAACTGTCCATTTTAGATATCTCATCTTAATATCTTATATAAGAGACTTTTTGCAGAACACCCATTGTTAGCTCTTCTAAAATCATGATTTAGCTCATTCTGACTTTAGAATTTATCCCAAAGCTAGTATCAGTGTTCCACAGTAGATTTCAGTAACTGAGTGAGATTAAAGGGAATACAAAAAAAGTAGATAATCAGTCAGTTAGTTAAGTGCCATATGTGATGTGATACATACTTGGACAATCATGTCTTGAAAGAGACATGACTAACTGGGCAGAAGATTTTCCTGCTGTAGGTTGCCATTACTTTCTGTGGTAGACTAGTAGTCAACCAAAACTATAAAGCCTAATCTGTGCTGCTATTTAGCCCATAGCTGGAGGGAGAGGTGTTGAATTAATACCTTTCCCAAGGGTATTTGAGCATAAGTGAATGCAACGAATTCAACTGGAATTTCTCATTCCGAGTTGATATCCACTGCACCACTACACACAGCCTATTAGATGTTAGGGATCTCCAAAGAAGGCTTTTGAAAAAGGAAAGTCAATATTATATGAGAAGTTATTCGAAAAGATCTTAGCCTAGAACTTTCCCACTGCCATAATGTCGCTTCCTATTTCCATAAATAGTTTCATGGTAGCTGTTCTGATTAGCTTTGCTTTATGGTACATAGATTTTATAAATATATATATAATTGCAAGAATCATGGAAAAACCAAACCAGAAATAAACTATTTCAAATCAAACCTAAAATAGAAAAATAGGGAAAAAATCTTGGAAACACTCAGAAAAAACAAGTCATCATAACTAGAATATATATAGGACACACATACTTAACTCATTCTTATATATCGAAAAAGACAAATCTGCCAAAATACAGTTGCGGAAGCCTAATTACAATAAATCATATCCTACTGGAATGTAAAACCATAACTAAAATAAGACAAAAATATTTCAATGGAAAAAGCTTGAAAGAAATTTTTAAAAATACAAACACAGATGAAATATACAACTTTCTCAAAGAAATCAAGATCCCAACAAAATATAATACTTTAAAATATTGTATATGTATGTATATGTAAATGTATACATATGTATATACATATATATGCATGCGCATACATGTAGGTATGTAGATATACAATCAGAAACAATCACAAGATAAAGCAATTTATAAAGAAAAAACAAAAAAATAACAGATCATAAAAACCCAACAACCTCCCAACCTTTTATACAGAATAACTACTCTGTATACATAAATAAACAAGGCTTCAGCATAAAATGACCCAAATAGGAGTTGACATGCCGCAAAATCCAATAACCAACCAACCATCCTTATTCTACAGTTGGCAAGATGTAACCATAATTTCTTTGCCAACAAATTGGAGTAGATAGACTAAACTATCGCCCGGTTCACACTCCATCCACATCTATTGAACAGGTGAAGAGGCTCGTCCCTTGTTTCCTGTTTAGGATGTGGTTTCTGGTTTTCTCTTTTCCAATCTTTTCACTCTCTTTTATTTTTTTTCAATTGGAGTAGATAGACTAAACTATCGCCCGGTTCACACTCCACCCTCGTCTATTGAACAGGTGAAGAGGCTCATCCCTTGTTTCCTGTTTAGGATGCGGTTTCCGGTTTTCTCTTTTCCAATCTTTTCACTCTCTTTTATTTTTTTTCAATTGGAGTAGATAGACTAAACTATCGCCCAGTTCACACTCCATCCACATCTATTGAACAGGTGAAGAGGCTCATCCCTTGTTTCCTGTTTAGGATGTGGTTTCCGGCTTTCTCTTTTCCATTCTTTCTACCCTTACATAGCCCCCTGCGCATCAGTGGCGTTATCGCCTTGCTTCAGGTGATATGATTAAAAAAAAAAAACAGTTTCTTATCTCAAATATTTCACCTGAAATCTTTTGATCTTCAAATATTTAAATGCAACGTTACTCTACTGTCTTCTTGATCTCTGTTCTTTTATTGTTTTCCCTCCTTAATAATGTTTTCTTTTTCTTATTCTTTTAAACACAGTAACCCTTGTGTCTTAGCAGCTTTATTACCTAGCTTTTTCTTTTCACAAAAAAAAAATTGATCATGATGTCCCAAAGAAAGATGAGCAAGGAAGGGGATTAACATGGCACTGACTTAGGGTGCTTACTTTTTATTTCAATACTAAATGATACGATTGTTTATTCTCCAATCTCATAACAGTGATAATCTTTTAAATGTTAATAAATAATTTATCATCAAGAGATTCAGAGCACTATTAAAAGTGCATTCTGAAAAATACACTCAACTTTGAATTACCTGAACATTAAGAATAGCCAAAAATTCTGTCTGAATTTCTGAGATAAGAAGTTTATATTATTTATACCCTTGTGCAAATTAATTAAAACAACTGCTTTAGTTTACTTTCTTTCACCATACGGTCAGTTTTAGACCCACTGGAGTGGCAGGGTGTAATCGATTTCTATTTTTTGTCAGATTAAGTCATTTGTAGTGATGTGCAGCAATATGAGTCTATTTTCAGGGTGTGTGATGAAATTTGTTTGGCCTTGAAAAATACTGCTTCAGATTTTTATCATGCCCAGACACTACTGTCTTGACTGTCAATTAGTTATGCCACAGCAATTGTCTGCATGGACATTACTCCAAGGAAGTGTATAAAAGTTGTAACACTGTATGAACACACTGGCAAGCCTTACAGAAAGATTGCAGATAATGTTGGTCTCAGCCTTTCAACTGTTAGTTGTGTCATCAAGGTGAACAAAACAAACTGGATCCATCAGTCCAAAACGTAAAGGAAAATGTGATTGGCAGAGAAAAAATGCCAAGAGATGATGTTTACATGATCAGGAACTGTGTCAAACTTTCTAGGAAGGCATTACTTGTTTTGTTTCAATTAATTTGCACAAGGGTGTACATGTGGACTAATGTCCTCATCTTTGTTGTTGTTATTATATTTTGGCCATTGTGCTTTCCTACTTTCATCGGCAACCTACAAATTGAATGCTTTATTTAGTTGATGGGAGTTGATTGTTCTTGTTCTTCTGAGAGTGTCTTACCGAGACAAGATGCCCCCAGACATGGTAGTTTAAATAAATGTTTCAGTTCGAAATTCCCTGAAGACTACTCTGATTAAATAATAACAACAAAGATATGATGTAAATATCTGAAAAAGTTTTGGATTCTTTTCTCAAACAAAAACAAGATATTTGTCATAGATCTCAGAAACTGTTTCAATCAAATATGAACTAAATGAATAAAAACTGAAAAACAAAAAATAATTTGCAAAAATGCTTATAAATTCAGATTATTCGAATGCATTTTGTTACGGGTTGCATAAATAAAACATTTCAGCCAATATTTGGATGTGCAGATGGTGTAATGGATATTCACATGAAAAATGGGGACGGCAAGCAGAGTTTAAATTCTTGGTTAGTCTGTTGCATTTACTTTTGCAGAAATGCCATTAAGAAAGGGTTTAATTTATCTCCTATCATCCTAGCTATGTGTTAAATAGCAGTGGGGACTGGGTCAATTAGCCATGGGTGGCTACCAGTCTACAAGAAGGACTTCTATGAATGCATAACTGTGAAGAAGGCAATGGAACACTAAATTATCATTTCAAAGAATTCATGGCAATTTTTTTTTTTTTTTTTTAATCATATCACCCCAAGCAAGGCGGTAATGCCACTGATGTGCAGGGGGCTACATAAGAGTGAAAAGACTGGAAAAGAGACAGCCGGAAACCACATCCTAAACAGGAAACAAGGGATGAGCCTCTTCACCCGTTCAATAGACATGGGTGGAGTGTGAACCGGACGATAGTTTAGTCTATCTACTCCAATTAGTTTCACTGATAATAAAGAAAAGGAATCTGTGGAAAGTGATGAGCGCCTATGTTCTGAAAGAAAATTCAGACAAAGATTTGCATTTACAGAATGTGATGGGTAAATTGTCACCATTGTGTATTTTTAATTTTGCATGCTGTTCGTTCTAGATTTTGTTGACTGTACAGTATAGTGGGGTCAGTTGGGCACCGTCAGTGAAAAAAGAGCACCATGATGCAATTCCCATTGCCAGAAATTTGGAAACGGCATGCTGTACTATTTAGCATTCACACCGGAAGCTCCAGTACAAACATTTTCAATGTGTTTGGGTGTCAATCTGAGGACAATTCATAAAGAGTTGGATGAGTCTAATGATAATTATGAAGTTACTTGGAGTGATCACTAGTGATGGCAACACTATGCCTTCATTCATCTTCCTACAGAATCTACACAAAGGCCTTCATCGAATGCCTTGAGGAAGTAGTGCTGCTCTGGATCAAGAGGCTGGCTGCTGAAAGACTCTCTATCTGGCAAGAGGACTCTGCACCATGCCACACAAACACAAGAAACTAGTGATTGCTGCCAGACAATTTCTATGATCACATCACCCCTTACATCTAGTCACCTAACCCTCCAGACTGCACCCCACATGATTATTATGTGTGGGGTGAAGTTGAGTGAGCGACTAATAAAACTACTTGTAATAACAAAGATGAACTGAAGGCAAGGATTATTGCACAATTCACCAACTTGAACAAGGAAACCAGACAGAAGAGGTGTAGGAGATTATGAAGTCATCTGGAGGCCATGACTGAATCCAATGACTATTTCATTAAATTTACTTTTTAGTATTTCAAGATATTTTTGTGTAATTTTGCTAAATATATCTGTTAAAGTGAGATCTAAGTGTTATTTTCATTATGGCATCAGTTAGACAACAATTCCTCCATTGAACGCTGCAGTTGGTAGGAAAAAGGAACAATTAAAATTATTTCTGCTGAAAAGGGGTTAAAAAAAAACATGCAATAAAAAAAAGATGGAGGAAAAATAAAAGAAAATGGAGAAAAGAAGAAAGATGTTATTGAGAATTTAAAGAAAAAAGGAAAACTATGAAGAAAAGTTAAAAAATGAAAGAAATAAATTAAAGAAAGTCAGCTGAGATGAAAGAAAATTAAAAAAAAAAACAAAACTGATACAAAAAGAGAAAAGAAAAAAATGGGGTCAGACGAAAGAAAGAAAAGAAAAAAGAACTGAGATGAAAGGAAGAAAAGAAAAAGGAAGCCAAAACAAAAGGAAGAGGATAATAAGGAAGCCAAGATGAAAGAAAAGAAAAAGAAAGCTGAGATGAATGAGAGAAAAGAAAAAGTGAGAAAAAAATCAAAATTCTAAAGAAAGAAAGGAATGAATAAAAAGAAAAGGCAAAGTAGGAATAAAGAAAATATAGGGAAGGAAAAAGGCAGGAAGAAAGAAAAGGTGTAATAATGAGGAAAAGGGACAGAATGACTTATGAGTAAGATGAATGAAGGAAAAGATTGAAGTACAAAGGGGTAGAACAAAAGAAGGAAAAAAGGAAGGAAGAATGAAAAGATGGGAAGAACAATAAATGTACAGAAAAGCTGGATATATGAATAAAAGAAAAGTGAAAAAATAAAAAGAAGAAAGAAAGAGAAAATGAGCAGAAGGGAAGAAGTATTGAAATGTAAGAGAGATGATTGAATGAAAAGTTGAGAGATGAATGGAAAAAGGAAGCAAGAAAACAATGGAGAAAAAAAAGAGAGAAATGAAAAAATAAAAAATGCAAAGGAAGTAGAATAAATTAGCATATGAAAAAAAAATCAATGAAAGAAATGATGGAGGAGGGGATAAAGAAAAGAATAGTAATATATTAGAACAATTAGAACATTTTGGAAATAAAGGAAGGAAAAGCCAGGAATGGTAAAATAAATGAAGATAAGAAGTGTACAATAGAGGCTTAAGAAAATGAAAGAGGCAATGAAGGAGAAAAACAAAAAAAAGAATGAAAGGAAAGAAGTTTGTTTGTTTGTCATTGAGGCTTAACGACCTATCAATCCTTATAGGATCATTTAAGGTCATAACCAATGATTTTGGGTAAGGTTATTTTATTTTTACATTTTTCTTTTCAGGATTCATTGGGATTTATTTTTAAGAGCAGGGTCCCCAAGTCCTACCCTTGTTATTTAACCGATAACTGAAGGGAATGGATGGATTAATACCTTTCCCAAGGGTACCAGTGCTTAAGTGAATGCAGGGTATTCAACTGGAATTCGAACTTGGCTCACCGATTTCTCTTTCCGAGCCGATATCCACTGCACCACAACGCACATCCGTCACTATATGCTTACAGCACCTGGTATTCCCAAGCAATCACCCATCTAAGTACTGACCAGGCTCAATGTTGCTTAACTTCGGTGATCAAGCGAGAACCGATGTATTCAACATGATAGGCCGTAAGCCAAGGAAAGAAGAAACAGATAAATAAAATTTAATGTTAAAAAATGCAAGCAATAAAAATGATAAAATTTCAGCTTGTCTTTTCTATCATTAAACAATAAAAAGTTTTATAATCATTGGCAGAATAGTTTTCTCAATTTTTGTTCACTATTTTAGCTAAGCTGTTAGGCTATATAAACATGCAGACATTCTATGGTAGTGAGATTTAGTAGGGAAGACATGCAGACATTTTATATCAATGGGGTTTGGTTGGTTGGACATGCAGATACTCAATGTACCTGTAATGGTCTGTACAGTGGTTACAGTGGTAGTTTTGCCATCTTTTGATGTGACTGATGTAGTTTCAGTTGTTTCTGAAAAGGGTTAAGATGTCAAAAAAGTAAAATCACTGAATATCATTTCTGAATTCATAATACTTTGTTTTATACTTAATGAATCAAAAGTATATAAAAGTTTTCTTTGCTGAATTACATTACAGAAAAAAGTGATCTTAAAAAAGTTTAGGTTTCCATGATATTTTTGTTATTTGAGTTGTGTATATATATATATATATATATATATACTGTTAAATATAAGAGACAATGAATGTCTATTATGTTTAATCATGTACTGTTCTAAATGTCGTATTTTGGTTTTAATTTCAGTTGAAAATAAAGACAAAAATTCTCCAACATTTGGATAATTTTTATTAATTTGGTCTAAGCTTTCAGCTCATATGAGCCATCTTCAGAGAGGTTATTAAGATGGTAATACAATAATATCCACCATCACTGACAATTTTATTTTGTGTTGAAGATAGCTCATGTGAGCCGAAAGCTTAGAAACAAATTAATAAAAAATTATCCAAATGTTGGAGAATTTTGTCTTTATTTTCAACTGAAATTAAATCCAAAATACGACGTTTAGAAAAGCTCATGATTAAACAGAATAGACATTCATTGTCTCTTATATTTAACAGTATATGTTTAGAAAATTATTTGCTGCCTTGATACACTAAATATATATACATATATATAGTAGCGAGCATAAAAATCAGAATGATGTTAAGTCTAAATATGAGATAACTTTTTATTTTAAAGCTTCAAGGAACATTTTATCAAGGAAAAAGAATATAAAAGTAAATTATATAATTCCAAAATATAAAGTTCAATAAACTTATTTTGATAAAGTTGTAAGAATAATTATATAACATTCGAAAAAATAGATGATCAAAAACATCAGAACGATTAAAAAAATCCATAAAATTTAATAATTATTTTGCATTTTTGAAAATTTTTTTAGGATAAGAATAAAAAATCAGGTGTTTTAGTAAATTACACCATTTCTTTCCTGGCTCTTGCATTGTAAACATGGCAAAAAAATATGTGACATCACTGGAACTTAGAAAACTAATAATCAAGTGATGTAATGAAGATAAACCCACCAATTGGGGATATTCCAAAGAGTGTGGGGAAATCTAACAGTGTTATTCATAGTATTTTAAGAAAACTTGAGGAAACTAAGTCGTGTGAAGCCAAGAAATCACCTGGCAGGCCTAAGAAAACTACTGCAAGTGAAGACAGATGGATTAGTAAAGAATAAAAAAAGAGCTAATGCTAACCTTGGCATTAAAATATCAACGTACACGATTTCCCGAAGACTTAATGAAATAAATCTGAACAGTCAAGTAGCCTCTACAAAGCCTTACATTTCTAAAAAGAATCAAACAAGCAGATTGAAATTTGCCACTGAACACCTCATATGGACTGAAGAACAGTGAGATTGTGTTCATTTCAGTGATGAGTTTGGTTTGTGATGGGAGAAGGTTCATTCGACGCAGTCTTAAGGAATGATATTTGCCTCAGTGCACTAAAAGTAGCATTAAATTTGGAGGTGGAAGTGTGATGGTGTTTGGCATGATTTCATCTGCTGGTATGAGACCTCTTGTTAGGCTACACAGTAATATAAACACAACTGTATACAAAGAGATATTGAAGAAACATGTTGCACCTAATTTGAGAACAGCAATTAATCAACCAGCTGTATTTATGCATGATAACGCGTCATGTCACACAGCAAAGTCTGTTAAGACATTTCTTTCTGAGGTGTATGTTACTTTCATGAAGTGGCCTGCTCAAAGCCCAGACATGAGTCCTATTGAGAATGTTTGAAAGTTACTAAATGAAAGTGCTAAGGAAAAGAATCCAACAAACGTTGAAGAACTATGGACTAATTTGAAAGGAGAATGGGAGAAAATATCCGTTAATAAATGCAAGACATTAATTTGCTCATGTAGCAAAAGACATCAAACTGTTATTGAAAGTAAAAGTTTTTTATATCAAGTACTAATAAATTATGAATGCTATTTTCATTTGGATATGATGTATCCATTATAATAGTATGATTTTGTTAATTGTTCTGATGTTTGATCATCTCTTTTTTTTTAATGCTATATAATTATTTTGATAACTTTATCAAAATAAGTTTATTGAACTTTATATTTCGGAATTATATAATTTACCTTTATATCCTTATTTTTCCTTGATAAAATGTACTATGAAGCTTTAAAATAAAAAGTTATTTCATATGTAAACTTTTTCTTAACATCGTTCTGATCCTTATGCTTGCTACTGTATATATAGTGTTCATTTGTGATAATGTTTAGTGCGATGGTTGTTGTTTTTTCAGTAGTTTTACTGATAAAATGTATTTTGGCAAGCAGGTTTTTTATTTTAAAGTGATCAATATTGGGATGGAGATAGAGAGTTGATAAGTACAAAGAGTTTGTCACTTTAACTGAGCAGATTCATTCGAAGTCAGCATCAACCTGCTCAGTTAGAGTGATAAACACTTTGTGCTTATATATATATATATATATGGTATATGGTTAGGTCTTGAAGGCTGTCACAATATGTTTAGTAAAATAAAGGAAGGTAAAGAAGTTTTTGAGTATTACCTATTTATTATACATTAATATTTCAAGGTCAAAATCTCATCTTCAGAATGGTAGAGGAGTGTGTGTCTGTCCAAGGGAGTCTGTGCCTTTTAAGGAATGGCCATTCCTGGCTGTCTGCTGCTGCTGTCATTAATTTTACTGTGTTTGTGTGTGTGTGTGTGTGTGTGTGTGTGTGTTTATTGTATATGTGTGATTTACAATATTTACTGATATCATCAGATCAGAAAAAGGTCCCAACTGTAAATCACACACACACACACACACACACACATGCTCTAACATGCTTACACACACGCACACAAACATACAGTAAAATTAATGACAGCAGCAACAGCAGACAGCCAGGAATGGCCATTCCTTGAAAGGCACGGACTCACTCGGACAGACACACACTCCTCTGCCATTCTGAAGATGAGATTTTGACCTCGAAATATTAATGTATAATAAATAGGTAATACTCAAAAACTTCTTTACCTTCCTTTATTTTACTAAACATATTGTGACAGCCTTCAAGACCTAACCATATACCATATATATATATATATAAGTACAAAGAGTTTGTCACTTTAACTGAGCAGATTCATTCGAAGTCAGCATCAACCTGCTCAGTTAGAGTGACAAACACTTTGTGATTATATATATATATATATATGGTATATGGTTAGGTCTTGAAGGCTGTCACAATATGTTTAGTAAAATAAAGGAAGGTAAAGAAGTTTTTGACCTATTTATTATACATTAATATTTCGAGGTCAAAATCTCATCTTCAGAATGGTAGAGGAGTGTGTGTCTGTCCGAGTGAGTCCGTGCCTTTCAAGGAATGGCCATTCCTGGCTGTCTGCTGTTGCTGCTGTCATTAATTTTACTGTATGTTTGTGTGTGTGTGTGTAAGCATGTTAGAGCGTGTGTGTGTGTGTGTGTGTGTGTGTGTGTGTGTGTGTGTGTGTGTGTGTGATTTACAGTTGGGACCTTTTTCTGATCTGATGATATCAGTAAATATTGTAAATCACACATATACAATAAACACACACAAACACACAGTAAAATTAATGACAGCAGCAGCAGACAGCCAGGAATGGCCATTCCTTGAAAGGCACAGACTCCCTCGGACAGACACACACTCCTCTACCATTCTGAAGATGAGATTTGATCTCAAAATATTAATGTATAATAAATAGGTAATACCCCAAAACTTCTTTACCTTCCTTTATTTTACTAAACACATTGTGACAGCCTTTAAGACCTAACCATATACCTAATATACACAATGCTTCAAGCAAATTACAAAACTTTACTATATATATATATATATATATATATATATAATAAGGAAATGAAAGAAAACTTAGATTGAAACCCACTTTTCAAGCATTAACTTTTATAAAGAGAGCTCGATACAGAGTAGAGCTTAATATTGTAATTTTGTTATTACAATGGTTTATAAAAGCATTATATCAAAACACAAAAATGTTTATGTTTCAAAATAATACTGTTCTTCTTCAGGTGATATTTTTAAAATAATAAAAATGATTAATTTAGAAAATATAAGATGAATTTATGGTTATTTAGAAAATAAAAACAATGAGAATTAGGTTGAACTATGAAGTTGCATATTTGAAAGGAAGCAGAGTAGCCTGGTGGCAAGGCATGTCATTTTTTAATTTTGCCTGGCTAAGATACATATTGGGATCATATATTATTTAAATGGGTAGACAATAGTTTTTAACAGCAGGTTGAATTTTAGGTTTTTTTTAGTTTTTTTTTTTTAATATGATTTTGTACTACCTCTTGAATAAAGAGGCTGGAATATTTAGGTTAGAATTAGAATTAAATAATTATGATATACGAAGGTATATTGTAGTTAAGAAAACCAAATAACTATTGTGTGTGTCATTTATTTTAGTAAAATAATTGTTAATTTTTAAGTTATATTGGAGCATAAGTTATAAATGAAACATTCTAATTAATTAAATTTTAAAGAAAAATACTTTCAATGTTTACATAAAACTATTAGTTCATCTCTATAATCTAGTACTACTTTATTTTTAGGGAACCTTAAAATCTAGCGGCTTTTCAGTCAGGCACAGATTACAGATGTTGTAGAATGACTAACAGATTCTTGTTTTTTCCAGAATTTTCCATTTTACTTTGGGGATCTTATTTGTATCTTTTAAATTCCAAAAATATGCACAAAAGAATGTTTGGTTTCAGTTTGTGCTATTTTGAAGGAAGTTAAATACAAATACCAACACTGTTTAAAAGTGTTCTTAGTAGATCCAATGTAAACATTTTTAATAGTTGGGTTTTCATATGATGTTATATTACATTGGTACACAATAAAATTTGTTAGACCCCTATTTTCGAGTGAGCAATTGTTAGGATTTTGACAATTACATATTATTGTTGTTTTTATTATTTGGATCATTATTGTTACTTTGGTTTATGTGCTGATTTAAGATTTTATTATTATGATTTTTAATAATTTTTTCTCGATTGTTTGTACAACTATAGTGTAATTTAAGGGGATTTTTATTAAAATTTTACTTAAAGGGTTATTATTAGGGCAATGTTTCTCAATTAAATTGAGGAACATCAGCTCTAACTTGGTGCTAACAATTTGGTTAAAAGTGGGTGTATTAAGTGATTTTTCTATTTCTATTTTTCCTGTTATGGTCATAATTTTTATGTACTTGATATCATGGTTTTTATAGCCACTGTTTCTTAAGGCATTATTATGAAAATCTCTATGTTTATAAAAAAACTTCTTTGCTGAAAGAGTTTTTACTAATTCTATATTTTATGAAGGAGGGTACATGTTTTATATTCATCCTTAGTTAATTCCGAATAATGTGTGGTGAATTCCAGTGACAAAGTGAAGAAGTCCTTGAAAATTAATTGGTAAGAATAGACTATGTCAAATTGGATTAAAGAACAGTTGCTTTTATCCTTTATATTGCAAAACCAATTTATGACATCAGTTGTATTAATCCACTGTAGTAATTCAGTTCTGTTTGATTTGGTTGAAAAATAAAGATTTTTGTGTATATAATGCTTCTATAAATCATTGTAATAACAAAATTACAATATATATTTATATATATATGATAAATAAATTGTTTTAATTTATGCTATATTTATGGGTAAAAATGCTCAATATTAAGAATAGAGTATATGCAAATATAAAAGTACATTGAAGTCAATATTGAGTGGTAACAGTCCGTTTCATGTTTGAACACAATCATTAGGCTATGTTTCCACTTGTTGTTGACCTCAGTGTCCACTTTATATATATATATAAACATGAACAGTGACGTCAACACTCAGAAGTGACAGACTGATCCATGTTAGGCATAATCATCAGGCCACATATATATATATATAAACAATTTTTTTTTAATTCAACTGATGAGATTTATCTGTTTAATTTTTCATTGCAGTTTTCCAATTTTTAAACAAGATGTTGTATATCAAAATAAAAAGTGTGGATAAACTGTATAAAGTTCAGGTTTTGTGTTTTATTTAAGTACATTTGACCATCTCAGTCATTATCAAGAACTGACTGTTGTCAGTATAACAGATAAGATTTTGCTTGGATGTGGCGCTTGGATCTTTGGCCATGTTTGCAGATCCAATAATCCAAATTTGCCATGCCAATCCATAAATAATTCCATTATTTTTGACAGGTACTATGCTAACTGCTTTAATTAGCATCCAGTTACTCTTCCACTAATTATCAATATTTGTATTATTCTTAATTAACTGATTGCTAATTATTCATCAGGTACTGATTGATAAATTAACATGCTTTTTTGTCAGAACATTTATTCATACCTTTAGGTTTGTCGTCATCTTCCTTGGCTTTTTCGACTGCCCCATCTTTCTTATCTGCAAGACATGCATAAAAAAAGAAGTTGACAAATATGGCAAAATGAATTAAAAACAAACATAGGTTAAATAAATTGCAAAAGATTTTTCTGTATTTATTAATGTTGAAATTGCAAGATAAATGAAAAACATTGAAAAAAGAATTTATTATCTGTGAATTACAATGACTTCTGGAATATCAGTGGAGTGGTTTTCCATTACCTTCTCTACACTCTACAATTCATAGTTTCTCTCTCTTTAAGGCATAAGTAATCATGGCTCTCCACAGGTTCCTTTTCATTATCTGTGAATTACTATGACTTCATATTTTTTAAATATCTGGCCTCTCTGTTCTCATAGAAATAATTATAATTGCAATTATTGTATTTGACAAAAGAAAGTTAGATCTTCCCATGATTCTTTGAGATATCTATGAAGGTTAACAAGTGTGAGCACACAGTGGGGGTTGAACTCATTCCACATAATGATCTTATAAATTTATTTGTTAATCACTGTTTCATAATTACCATATTTACCATAAATTTACAATATAATTTTTTCTGTATTCATGTTTTAAACTTTCTTAAGATACCAGGCTATTTTGAACATCAGAAGCATTGATATCATGTTAGGCACAATCATCAGGCCACATATATATCTATAAACAATTTTTAAAAAAATTCAACTGATGAGATTTATCTGTTTAATTTTTCATTGCAGTTTTCCAATTTTTTAACAAGATGTTGTATATCAGAATAAAAAGTGTGGATAAACTGTATAAAGTTCAGGTTTTGTTTTATTTAATTACATATAAATACATTATTAAAAATTTGCTCTATTTTTAGGGGAAATATTTTCAGTATGGAAGATTATGTTTATAGATATAGGCGTCAATATTGCATAGTGATTGTCAGTGACAAGCTTAATGTAATTTTCAGACCATGAGAGTCACCATGCAGTTTTGATTCCTATATCCACACTGTCTATAGATAGATCAGAGATAGAATGATTAAGATATATATATATATATATATATATATATATAGATAGATAGATAGATAGATATTGAGAGTGTACACATTGTAATAAATAAGATCGTCTACAGTATGTACATTATTTGGACTATTGTTCTCATCTTTGTTGCCATTTGTACAACATTTTAGCCTTCTTCAGGTGCTAAGAATTTTGAATCGAACCCTTTATTACAATTGCTGGGGTATATGAACTCCATTCCTTGATTAGAAGTTACTTCATTCACCACTGCTGTGACCTGGTATTGAACTCACAACTCTAAGAGTCAAGTCAGGAACTAACCAACATCTATATCCACTGGGTCAAGAACAACTGAATTTTTGGGACTTAGAAACCTAATGTCCAGTAACCCTTTTTTACCAGAGTTCATATTGCAATTTTTTGATGTTAATGGTTTTCTCTAGTATTTTTTACCATAGCTCATATCTAGTCTTTCTAATGTTAATGGTTTTCTATAGTTTTTTTAGCAGATATACAACCATATTGCAATTTTTGACCCTAATGATTTTCTCTGGCACTCCATATTACTGTTTCCCATATTGTGTCCATCCTAGCACCTGAAGAAGGCCGGAGCATAGAATGGCCAAAACGTCAACAATAGTCTGAATAATGTAAATACTGTAAATACTACCACATCTCAGAAATATAGACAAATAAGATCTTCTCTCAATGGTTTGAAAATCACTTTTATGCATGAAACTGATAGTCACCATTAAGTGTTGATCTCTGTGTTCACACTGGCTATAAACTATTATTTGCATGAAACTTAAACAGCAGTTTTAGCTGAGACTTGTTTTTTTGTGTGATGCCGCTGGTCAGTAGTTTGCTCTGTCTTATTTGATATCAAATCGGACACTGTTTTTAATTGCATAGGTTAGTGTCTGACCATATATCTGTCTTCTTTTCTGTCTATGTTGACTTTTCCAGTTTTTCATGACGTTTTTCTTGATTCTTTTGTTTTATTGGTGCTGTTTTTATTTGGATTTTTGATATTTGTTTGTTCCTTTTTTGACAGGCTTTATGTTGGTACAGTCACAAGCACAGGTTTTATCAATGCTTGGCTTTGTTATGTATATATAAGAAAAATCTTTGCAGTTACCTCGTTTAGTCTGTTGATGATTAAATAAATTTATTTATTCATCAACGGTCTAAAAGTGTTAGCTGTAAAAGATTTTTTTTATATTGCTGAAATCAATTCTGAATTTGTAACTGTTTAATTATGTGTCAAGTTTTCTTCTAAATATATTTGCTCTGGATAACATCCATTGAGCTCTCTGTTTCTATCTAATTGTTAATTTATATGAATTAGATAAAATCTTTTGGATTAGCCTCTCTGTCTTCACAGGTTGCTATTCTATGCAAGGTTTTTATCGTAAAGTGCTCAATATCAGGATGGAGATAAAGCGTTGATAGTTTTAATGCAAAAGATTTGTCACTTTAACTGAGCAGGTTCATGTCAACTTAAAAGTTTTGTGAGGACACGGTTATGATGTCTTCACACATCAGGGCTGTTTCTTTTTGCAAACCAGCATTAACTTGTTCAGTTAAAGTGACAAATCCTTTGCACTAAAACTATTTTCTGATTCCATACGCCTATGGCTTAGGGGTTAGCAACTTCGACTGACACCGAATTGGTTGAGTTTTGATTCTGGCCAGAAGCAAGTGGATGTCTAGCATACTGATGAGCTGTGATACAGAGAAACACGCTTGTATGTGAATGACGAATATATTATGCTCTCATTACAATTGAGCTCTCTAGAGAGGAAAATTAAAAAAAACATTTACCACTTCTGCAATTTATGCATTACTCTTCAGCAATGAATTGAGTTCTTTCGGTGACTGGCGTGTGTATCAGTCAGTTAAGTGCCATACATGACACATGCTTGGGCAATCATGTCTCAAAAGAGATATGACTGACTGGCCAGAAGATTATCCCGCAGTAGGTTACTATTGCTTTCTGCAGTAGACTGGTTGCTAGCCAAGGCTATAGAACTCAATCTGTCCTGTTATTTAATCCCTAACTGGAGGGAAGAGATGGATTAATACCTTCCCAGGGGTATTTGTGCATAAGTGAATGCAAGGAATTTAACTGGAATTCAAACTCAGCTCCCCGATTTCTTGTTACGAGCCATTATCCTCTGCACCACAATGCACATGCGGCATGTGTATACCCCGCTTATATACAGCACACTAAAATTCCCTTCTCTGATTTTATACACCTATGGCTTAGGGGATAGCAACTCCAACTGACACCTAATCGGTTGAGTTTCAATCCCAGCGAGAAGCAAGTGGGTGTCTAGCCACACTGATGAGCTGTGATGCAGTGAAACAGGATTGTATGTAGATGCTGAATATATATATATATATATATATATATATATACACGTATTTCTTATTACTATAAATGTAATTTTTAGTAGGTCATGTGCTTGACTTGCTATCCCTGTCTTTGTTTTATTCCCTTAAATAATAAAGTTAATTACAACTGCCTACAGTGAGAAGTCTTATTAATGAAAATTTTAATTTCACTGTCTAATAAATTAAAAAAATGGGATAGTGACTGAGACACATGTACCCACCAAAAATAATGTCTATAATAATAACAATTATGTAACATCCATTTAAAAATGATTAATATATATATATATATATATATATATATATATATATATATGATAAAATAAAAGACAAATAGAAAATGTATGCTTCCAGCCATGATTATTAGGCCACCCAAGTTTTAAAAAAGCAATTATGTATTTCATACTATTTTTAGTATTTGTTGCTGTATGGAATAATTAAACAGAAATAGATCATAATTTAAGATATATTTTAATGGTAATTATGAATTTGAAATTTGTTATAAATCCTTCTACATATATTTTCCAGGAGGTAAAAACATTTTATGATTGCAGTAAAAATGTTCATCTTAAAAATATGTCAGTTTTTGCTGCAATAAAAAAGATATTCATGTTATATACTTTTTGCAGAATGACATAAATACTCAATATTAGCAAAGATCTTGAACAAAAGTTTCATTAAGCATGCTTCTTGTGACAAAGTTCTACTCTAAAGCAGCACAACAAAGATTACAAGGGTTACAAAGTAATATTTCTTTCATGTACACTGTAAGAAAAAAAATGAATCATTGATGCCCAAATCTGAAATAACAAAGAATAGGCACTGAACAATTTTATAAAAACATTAAATATAAGATTGGTTTATAAAGAATAAAATTTTCAATAAAGACTTAAACATTTCCATTTTAAAACACATGCAACCTAAATAATTAAATAGCAATTATCTTTGCAATATATTTAAATCAAATTATTTGTGGTCAGCTTGATTTTCCTTTACAGTAATTTTTACCGTATAGGAACACAATCTTGGACAGATGATCCTGGAACATGCTGGAATTTTATTGGTTGATGGTGATGAAATTATATTGGTTTTTGGTAATGAAATGGTTTATTGGTTGATGGTGATGAAATTTTATTGGTTTATGCCATGAACTTTATGGTGATAAAATTTGGTTCAATACAAAATAAAATGGTAGAGTAGTCTCTTTCATTTCTCATTTATTATAACCAAAAACCAATCAAATTACAACAAGGTGTTTCAGCATGACTTTAATCAAATGATTCCTATTTGTTTGACTATATAAAAAAGTGTCATGAAGTCAAAGATAGGCATTTTTTCTAGATAGCAGCAACATAACAGTTAATAATGGTTGAAGACTATAAGAATAGATTTGTCAAAAAGAAACCATAAAGTTCATTAAGTAAAGATATCAAAGTAAATAAACCCTATTCTGATTACAATTACATACAATATTAAAACATGCCAAACTTTATTTTCTACCCAATATTACAGACATGCCAAGAAGATTCCACAATATATACATAAATCAAAGTATATAGTAGTTAGAAATTAATATCACCACGTGAAATATTTAACTGTGAATCAACTACTAAAAGTTTTTTCTAAACTGCATATTTTTCTGTGGACAAAGTACACAAAGACTTTAACTCAACTAAAGCCTATTTTACTTCTTTTTGACTCTTTTTGAATTTATGTACATATGTCTGTAATTACAAATGATTTATTTAACAAGCAGACCTATGTTCTTTTTTATTTCTATTTTTTATTGTTAAAAATTCAGATATTTGGATTTTTAATATAAAATACATGGACAACTGAATTTTCTATAAACTTTATAAAGAAAGAAAAATACCACTTATGTTACTAAGATCTATAGTAAGAAAAAAATTCTATTCAACACAACTTTTCTTACTGTGTAATTTTCTATTTTCTCATTAATAAGTATTAATATTGTAACTTTCATTAAAATTCATTTGTGTACATAAAAAAATTCAGTATATATAGGGTTTAGTATTATCTATGATTTCAGGGATATTATAACATATAAATGGCAGAAATTGCTGTAAATTATCTATTACAACTACATAGACTGTTATACATGCAGTTTATAGTTCTATTTTCTCCTTTCAGGTCTGACAGAGTTTCACCATGAAAAGTGTAATTTATTTTCTATTTCATTATTGGCAAATTTTTTGTACTATGTAAGTGTCACAGTAACCTTAAAGCATCAGTTAACAACAGCCAACAGAGAGCATAAGAAGGCGGAAGAGTACATCAACAGAAATGTCATGAAAAACAGATGAAATACAAAGCCAAATAATGTGTGGGATAGGAATGTCATCACACCAACAGAAGAATCTACCAGGCAGAATAAAAGAAGATATATACATGGCATTCTACTAAGGGACAAATGTCTAAAATAAGATGCCAACTATAACTAAAGTGAATCTACCGTAGAGAGGTGGCTGAATAATCAAATGCATCTTGAACATATAGAAAAATAAATCAAGGATGCGTCAAAACTGGGGGAAACACTCAACAGGTAATAGATTGTTCTCTTAAAAATTAAGAGGGAAAAGCAAAGAAGGGAAAGAGACATGATAAAATAAAAAACTGCATAATGATGAGTGAGGCCATTACCACAAAAAGCACAGCATAGAAATTAGTACGTAACTTCCAGAATAAAACGTGCCAAAAGAATGTTTTTGCAAGACACTGAATCTCTGATGATTTCAAAGTGAGAATTGCCAAAAGCAGGCTGTTGCATTTCCTGTTGCTTTTATTGATATGAGATGATTAACAAAGACCAAGATCTGGTCAAAATGCAGAGAGGCTCATATATAGATATGCCAAATTGTTCTGCTGTTAATAGAGAAACCCAGATATATCTATCTTTGACACATATATCTGCACACAACTTAGGGCATCTTTATACAATACTGATTCACATTTGCCACAGAATACCATTAGGATATTTTATCACACTTAATCTTGTCTCTGTAATCCCCTTACAAAAGCTAAACTTCTGCATGAAATAAATATGATTGAAAAAAATATATGTTGTTATCATAGAGCATATTAGGAAGAAACAAACTGATTCTTTAAATTTATGTTTGAAGTTTGCTAGAAAGACAATGCCTGAGGGGATATCATAAAATCGGGCATAGCTGAGCATATTTGGAAAGAAAAAGGAGTCTTTCACTTTCTTTGGAATGAGATTCAAATATTAGATAGAGAACATTAATTACATTGTTTGAACTTTTGTTCTCATCTTTATTACTATGCTTACGACGTTTTGGCTGTTGTATGCTCTGGCCTTCTTCAGGTGCTAGAAATTTCAAACTGAACTCTTTATTTTGATCACTGAGGTATATCATTCTCATTCCATGTGCAATGCCACTTCTGGTAGTCATATAGTTATCTCCCTTTAATTTAATTTATTAATCTATTTGTTCACCACTGCTGTAGTCTAGTATTGAACTCAAAACTCTTTGGGTCAAGTCACTGGAACTTATCAACACCTATATCCACTGGGCCATGTATCCTTGAGGGCTCAAAATGTTGTGAGTTCAATACTAAATAAATTAAAGAATTAAGTTGAAGGGAGACAATTACATGGATATCAGAAGTGGTATGACATGGAATGAGAATGATATACCAGAGTGATCAAAATAAAGAGTTTGGTTCAAAATTCCTATCACCTGAAGAAGGCCGAAATGTATAACAGTCAAAGAATTGCAGACATGGCAATAAAGATGAAAAATGTAAATAATGTACATACTATCTCATCTCAGAAGTATAGACAAATACTAGCTAGAGAACTTCACCAGACTATTTCTCATCTGAAGAAGGAATTCACATGTTGGACAAAATATCATCATTTATCCATCACAACCAGATGGTGCATAGGGCAGCAACTTTTTGTTGCTGTTTCTGTAACAAACTGTTTTATTATGGGACAGGGTTGTTAGCTCTGCACCCAACCCCCAAACCTGGAGGACCGGTAGAACATTCTTGGTCCTTACGTTTGCAGCACCTGGTATTCCCAAATGGTCACCCATTTAAGTACTGACCAGGCTCAATGTTGCTTATTCAACACAATATAGCCGTAGACTTGATTGACAAAATATAACCTGATATAAAACTCAATATGATGTACATGTTGAGGCTGATAAAAGGATAAAGAAACTTGAAACGGAAAAAATGGTATTGCTGGGATGCATTTTTTATTATCTCAGCTAAAGAATTTGACTGCCTGAAGGGATTTTTAACCATCAAATCTTAATATAAAAATTCACTGCTTCTGTTTATATTTTGCATACATAACCCCAAAATATATCCACAGGAAAAGTTATATCAGAATATGCCTCACCAGTGTGTAGCAGATCATCACAAGTAAAAGAAAAATGATCCTATCATTAACACTGCTTGTTTACTATGCATCTCAAGCCAACTAATGTTAATCACAACTGACAATGTGGGCAATTATCAACTATGGAATATCTTGTTTACTCCAGTTTTTATAGATCCATGTGCAACTTATAAACCTTGTAACCTTAACATCCTCTGTGTGTAACAGGGGATGGGTGTGGTGTAGTGACTTGTTAAGAAGAATGGCATAATTTATATGTTGCTCATATCAACTAATTAGAGACTGAAAACATTTTTTATCAAGGAACACAGACATTTTATAAAAATTGTAAAATATATCACAATAATTTGAAGATTTATTTTTGATTTTAATTGCAAGAAAATGCATATCTAACTCAGAAAAAAGTTGACTGCCGAAAAGAATCCCGAACTCTCAACTCTTGATTTGAAAAATCAGGTTTTCTTGCTTTGTATTGTACAAGATATATCAATAAACAGACATTTTATAAATGCATTGTAACAATATGAATATTTTCTTTGATTTTAATTGTACTAAAATGGCATCATTTTCGCATAATTAAAATTAGTTTCTGATTTTATGTCAATTTTTGTCATTCAAAATTAATTCACTTATGACATGACTGATATCTGCCAAAAGAAAATTTTTTAATCTTTTATTAAAAATCTTCTGTTGATCTCAATATGATGATAAATTATAGCCAGCAGCAAAATTTTGATGGACATGGAACCACCGCTTAATTGCTGTTGTCTGTAGATTCACCCTGATCTGGGGTGGTTGCACCTGTTAGGGTCCGAGCTATAGGCAAATAGTTAACATACAAACTAAGTTCAAAAGACTATGGAAGTTTAGAAATGCATTTTCATGGTAAAAAGATTATCAGAAATACAATCTTGCAAAAAAAACAGAATTACCAGCAATATAATTTGTAAAAAGAATTACTATTGCTCTTAAGAAAATTTTGGTATGAAATTACCTATAAGAAATTTTTATGCCACTAAACAAACAAAAATCTGTCTATATTTTTGAGATGAGGTAGTATTTACAGTATTAACATTATTCAGACTATTGTCTTCATCTTGGTTTGTACAACATTTCTGCCGTTGTACTCTCTGGCCTTCTTAAAGTGCTAGACCCAAAGAATTGTGAGTTCAGTAGCAGGCTACAACAGTGGTGAACAAGTAACTTACAGGGTTAGAGGGAGATAACTCATGATTTCCAAAAGAGGCACTACTACGCAAGGAATGGAGTTCATATACCCCAGTAGTTGTAATAAAGGGTTCAGTTTGAAATTCCTAGGACCTGAAGAAGGCCAGAGTGTACAACAGCCAAAACATTGTACAAATGGTAACAAAGATTGAGGACAATAGTCTGAATAATGCAAATACTGTAAAAAAATCTTTCAAAATAAAGTAGCCTTTATAGAAATATAGCAATTGATAAAAATTAATTTAATCTTTATGTGATTCAATCTTTAAAAACATTTACTTATTTTTTATTCAAATATTATTAGAAATGCATTTGTTTATAGTGAGCTTTTGCTTTCTTTCCCCTCAGTTCGAAAGTAAATTGGTAATTTACACATGTGATGAATCTAAACTTATTTATAAATGGAACTTTGTTTGTGTGTGTATGTGTGTGTGTATGTGTCCGTTACCTATAGACTCCAAAACGGCTGAACCAATTTTCTTGAAAATTTACACAGTTGTACTAGAAGCGTCTGCGAGTGTTCTTAGCTAGGTTTTGTGTCGAGGTACATCCGATAAATATACAAAATCAAAAAAATTGGGTTATAGAAGGAGTGGTCCGATTTTAATCAAATTTGATACACCCATAGACAAAGACATAAGAAACGATATTCAGAAGTTTCAATAATATATATATATATAAAAGGCAAGATGTTTGTGTGTGTGTCTGTTTATCTGCCTGTATGTCTGTATTTTTTTCAGCCCTTTTATTTTAGTTTTTGCTTTGGGTTTGGCTCTAAGTAGGTATAATTGTAGTTCTTAGTCTCAGCCATGATACCATTTACTCAGAGGACTTATTTAGCCATCAAAATTCAGTTTAAGATGGAAAAAAACTGATTTGATATCGATACCAGGAAATCCAAGTTTGACTTACATCCATTCATTTTTCTTTCAGTCTACAGTTTCACTTTAACTGAAAACAACTATTGCTTTTTAGTCTTTCGTGTCAACATCCAAAGAGTCTGAGCTCCAGGACCATGGATTAGTTTTAAAGCTTTCATTACACCTGAGCAACTGCTAGTGTGTACATAAATTTCTAATGACATGAAATATGAATGACCAAAAGTGAGAAAATTGGATTTTTCTCATAAGAGAACAAGTATATTCCGAACATTAAAATACTTAAGAATTTGTTAGAAGAACATCTACAGATTAAGCTACACACCAAAGGAAAGCTGAAAAAAATCATTAGACAAGGTGTACAGACAAAAATAACAAGGACAAATATTAGACTAATTGTTTTGTTATACTAGTTTCACTAGAACTAAATTCTATCAAGTTATCAAACAATACAAATCTAAAAATAGATTTCAGCATTCTGTATAAGTTGAAATAGTAATCATCTTAGTGAGAATCTGTTTTGACTTCTACAAACATGCTTTTCTTGGGTGGGGATTTAAACCTGAGTACCTTCAGTTTTCTCACAAGATTCTCCTCCTTCTTTAGATTTTTCCAGAGTGTCATCTTTTTTCTCTGCAAGATTAATATGAAAATTGATTGTAAAATTCTGTGCAAAAAGTACCTATAGAAATTTGGAACAAGAAAAATATTTTCAAGGTTTTAGGTTAAAAGTAGAGGTAAAAATATAAAGAAATTATGATAGGAAAAAAAGGCATAAAAATTAGAAAAATTCAAGGTAACAGATTTAGAAAATTTTGTAGACTATCCTCATTTTACTTTCTTTTTTTTTAACACTTGATATCGTTTTCTAAATAATCCTTTCACCCCAAGCAAGGCAGGACTGCTACTAGAGCACAGGGGGCTACAGTAAAAGAAAAGACTGGGTACAGTGGGTAGTTAAGAAAGGATAAAAAAATGAAAGATTAATAGGATTCAAGAAGATAGAAGATGACAATTGACATTGTATTAAAATTTTTGGAGATTATAGCTATCAGGGAAGCAAGTAAATGGAAGGGAGTTCTACAGGCAGGAAGTGTGAGAAAAGAAACTGTTCAAGTAAAAGTGGTGGTTGCATTTAACTATTTCAATGGGAAAAGAGTGGGACCTAGATGCCAGTCTAGTAGCACGCTTAAATTTACATGGTCAAAGCAAAAAAGTAAAAAAGCTTGTCAGAGCAGTTACTGTGAAAATATTTGTAGAAAAGACAGAGGGAAGTCATGTCATGTTGGTGAGAAAGTGACTGAAGTTGAAATGCCAAGTCAGGACTGATTTCATTGTAGATTCTTCTTTGGATTTTGTCAAAAACCTTAAGATGAATAACAGGAACACTTGACCAAATATGGCAACAATATTCAATGCATCAACAAATGGTAGATTTATAAATCTGCAAGGTAGATTCTGATGAGAAAAACTTTGTAATTCATTTTTCTTCAAATCGCGCAATGCAGGTAGTACTGAATGGACATGCCTCCCAATACTAACATACGAATGCAGGTGTCCCTCAAGGCTCTATTTTAAGTCTTATGCTTTTCCTTATCTACATTAACAATCTCCCAGATGTTATAAGATCCTAAGTAGGCATATACACTGATGACACTACAGTTTACTCTCACATCGATCAAAAATCTACCGAGGATGACAAAGCAAACCTTGTTGCCAAGCTTGAAAAAGACCTCCAATCCGTAGCGAACTGGGGTAAGAAATTGCTCATGAATCTTAATGCTTCCAAAACAAAGCTGCTATCTATTAACCATCACAGACAATTGCTCCTACCCCCTATTAGCATGGCTCGGGCTAGTCTCCCTGAAAGCAAAACACTGCACCTCCTCGGGTTAACTCTCACAACAGACCTCAAGTGGAATGACTATATAGAATCCGTAGTTAAATCCACTGCTAAGAAAGTTGGTTCTCTGTGTAGGGCCAGGAAGTTTTTTCTGCCTGAAACAAACCTGCACATATATAAATCTACCATCTGCCTGTGCATTGAATATTGCTGCCATATCTGGTTGGTTGCTCCTGCTATCCACCTTGATGTCCTTGACAAAATCCAACAAAGAATCTGTAATGTAATTGATCCCAACTTGACAGCTCAGTCACCTTCTCACTGATGTAATGTGGCTTCCCTGTGTCTCTTCAACAAATATTTCACGGCTTAGCTCACTGGTACCCCTATACATGAATTTACTCAAGCCACAAGACCAGCAACTAGGTCCCACCCTTTTACTGTAAAACCAATAAAATCTAAATGCAAATTCTACTCCATCAGCTTCTTTTCTCGCACTTCCTGCCTGTGGAATTCCCTTCCATATACTTACTTTCCCGACAGCTACAATCTCCAAGAATTTAAATCTAAAATCAATAGCCATCTCCTATCTCACTAACCTGCATCCTCTCTCTCATGCTCCTTTCTCCGTCCACTTCACTCTCATCAGTCTTCTTATCCTTCTCTTACCCACTTCCTTACACCCTCTATAACCTGTCACTCTTTCTCATAACTTTCCTCCTATGTAACCCTCTGCAAAACAGGGACAGCAAAATGCCTTGCTTGGGGCAATATATTACTAAAAAAAAAATTACTATACTATTATAATGCGGGTATAAAGTGGGGGATTAATTATACATTACAATCAATATATAAACTGATCCCTCACTTTATGGCCACAATCATCCTTCTCTTACCCACTTCCTGACACCCTCTATAACCTGTCACTCTTTCTCATAACTTTCCTCCTATGTAACCCTCTGCAAAACAGGGACAGCAAAATGCCTTGCCTGGGGCAATATATTACTAAAAAAAAATTACTATACTATTATAATGCGGGTATAAAGTGGGGGATTAATTATACATTACAATCAATATATAAACTGATCCCTCACTTTATGGCCACAATCATCCTTCTCTTACCCTTTTCCTGACACCCTCTATAACCTGTCACTCTTTCTCATAACTTTCCTCCTATGTAACCCTCTGCAAAACAGTGGCAGCAAAATACCTTGCTTGAGGCGATATGATTATAAAAAAAAAAAATTACAGCGGTATCACCAAAGATACATAAAAAATTAACCCAAGTATTAAAAGAATAAAATCAGTGAAAAAAATAAGAAAAAGAAATTTAATTAAATTTTTGCACTAACTCATGCATTTCAGACTGAAATGTTTTGAAAACCAAAACCAATATGAGGTCTGGTCAAAAAATATCAGTATACGTGAAACATGCTTGGGCGATCACGTCTCCAAAGAGACATGACTGACTAGGCAGAAGATTATCCCGCAGTAGGTTGCCATTGCTTTCTGTGGTAGACTGGTTGCCAGCCAAGGCTCTAGAACCCAATCTGTCCTGTTATTTAACCCATAACTGGAAGGAATAGATGGATTAATACCTTTCCCAATGGTATTTGCACGTAAGTGAATGCAATGAATTCAACTAGAATTCAAACTCAGCTCCCTCATTTCTCATTCCGAATCGATATCCACTGTACCACAACACACATCCTATGATAACAGAGCTAAAATACACAGAATTAGGCCATTTGGCACAGAGTGAATTGGAGCTCAGTCATACATAGACACTAAATTATAACATTCTCATTTACTTCTGTTGTTTATAGCAATGGTTGAAAGGAAAATGTGTAGAGTGTGGTCATCTCACCACAATGCACAAGAGATTCTATCAGTAACTGTGGCAGAGAAAATTGAGCAGAGAATCTTCATTAAAGTTTGCCAAAGCTTGGTGATACTTGCATACAGATCTTTGGAACATTGCAGAAAATGTATATGTATAAGCTGGACATGAGTGTACATGTGGTTCAAACGTTTTCAAAATGTCTGAAAAACTGTGATGAAAACATTGCAATGTGCATGCAGCTGTTTAAAAAAAACATTAAATCACCAACTTTTCAGAGGATAAGAGGATATGATTCAGTTCAGTTTGTTCTCACTGAAGATTTGGGTATGAGATATGTGTCTGCCAAATTTGTGCAAAAAGTGTTGTCAGTTTACTAAAAAGAAAATCAGGTTTCAGTTGTGCAGAATTTGTTTAATCATGTTAATGAAGATGAAAACCTTTTGAAAATGGTCATAAAAGGTAATGAATCTGTGTGTTGTGGTTCTATGCCTATGATCCTGACACCAAAGCTAAGTCTTTACAGTGGAAGATTCCAACTTCTCCAACACCAATGAAAGCACAAATTAATTGTATCAATTGAAGACACTTTTGCTAGTTTTATTAATCTAAAAAGACATTGCGCATCATGAGTATGCTCCACCCGATGTGATGCAGCGTTTGAAGAAAGCTGTTTTTCCAGTGAGTGGCAACTCCACCATGATAATACACCTGCCCATTCAGTGTTGCTTGTGCAGCAGATTTTGGTTAAGAGCTACATTCCTCAGGTCTGACATTAACCATATTTCTTAGATTTCCCATGTTGTGACATTTTCCTCTTCTAAAAAATCAAGTTCCATTTGCAAGGAACAAGATTTCAAGACATTGAGGAAATCCAAGAAAATGTGATGAGGAAGCTGCTTGCTATTCCAAAAAAAGAGTTCCAGGAATGCTCTCATTAATGGATGCGACGCTGGATAAAGTGTGTGGGTTCAAAAAGGGACAACTTCAAAGGCGATTAAATGTTGATATGTAATTTTGTTTACTTTTTATAGCACCAGTTACTATACATTCTGTTAAACTTTATATATATATATGTTACGAAATTATACGGAAATTTACGAAACTGGCATTAGCCAACACATTTGAATTTTTATCTGTTTAGCAATATTATTCTCTTTTATTTATTTATTTTTTTTAATAGATACTTGTGTTTGAGTGGAAAGTCTGTTTATATATATATATATATATATATATATATATATATATATATATTGATTGATTGATTGTTTAATTACTTAGTTTCTGGTCATAATATGGTTAAACCAGTGCACATTTGTATTAAAAAGTGTTCAATAAAATTATATTGTAAAAATTTTGAATATTTTTCATTTGTAAACGAGTTATTACATGACCTAGGTTTCTACCATGAGTGGTATCTTCAGGCAATTTGCAATAACTTATTAGTTATTGCAAATTGCCTAAAGACACCACTCATGGTAGAAACCTAGGTCACATAATAACTCATTTACAAATAGAAAATATATATATATATATATATATATTAAAAACAGAAATAAAGGTTGTTCCAATGAGAGAAATTTATTTAGAAGAAAAAAGAAGCTGTGAATGTCTTGTTTAAAAAGTACATTTATTGTTGTTGTTATTATTAATATTACTCGTTTTTTTGTGTAATATATTAAGTGTCCATAATGGTGTTTGTGTTGCTACACATGTTTTGGGTCTAAAGTTGACTCTCTTAAGGTGAATAAACTTGTGACTTCACATATCAAGATCCATTTGCTTTTCTGATGTCCAAGGTATCGTGTATAAATAGATAAGTCAAGTGGTAAGCAGGTCAGCAAGTTTATATTCGTGCATGTGTGTTGGGTTTTTTTCACACTTGCACATTAAATTTCTCCTGTCAATTTCGTTGGCTACAAAAATTTTTTCCACTGACTTGCGAAATTTGAGTTCATCTTTATATTTTAAAATTGTTTTCAGCAATTTTGATTTAATTGAATCAAAATTCAGTTAAATCAAAATCAGTCACTTTCTCATTGATCAAATGCACAAATATCAGAATTTATTTTGAAATCCACTCTTTATTGGTTTGATAAATTTCTGACACCATCTTGTGTATTTTAAGAATAGTTATTTAGTCAACAGTATTTCATTAATACAGTTTTTTTTAAATTTTAAACATGGAAAAATTTTTCTGTTTTTTTTTTTGTCAACTTTTCTTGCTTATATATTTAACAAATGATACACATGTAGCCTTGTGAAAAATTTTTGCCTATAACCACATGTGTTACATCCTAATATTATTTACAAATAAAGAGTAAATGTCATAATCCAACACACAATACACACATACATTTTTTTTTCATTGGACTAAAATGGTTATGTTTCTAAGCTAAGGCTCTAAACATTAAGTTTCCTGATGAACCCTAACTTGCTATAGAACAGCGGTTGGCAACCCCCAGCCCGCAGGCCACATCTGGTCCTCGAGTGAATCTTGTCTGGCCCGCTACTTTACTCTGGACACAATATAAATATAGGTAAACCAAACCAAACCAAAGTGACAGTTAATAGTCTGAATATATTGCATTGAAATTTAAAAAATTATTTCTTTTTACCTGGAGAATGTGTTTTACTTTTATTTTTATTTGTAGGGATCGCCAAAATTAGCGTATGACCTCATTTTCACTTTTTCTGTGAAATTGCTTTCGTGAATGGGCACTTTTAAATGAATATAAAATAGTGTTTTCAACTGATTTTAATGGAATTTTTTTTCAATACTCATTTATGAAACATTTTTAAGATTTAAGATTTTTTAACAAAATTCCTGTAAGATATTTTCTCTTTTTCATGCTTTAGAAACCTGTTTTTTATTGGATTGAGAAAGACGTGAAATACTTTCTGCAACTCCAGAACTTTTAGCTTCCTGGTAGAGTTTCTTTTTTATGTAAATAAAAACAAGACAAAATCAAAATATGCTTTCCAAGGCAAGAGTTATCGAAAATAATTTCCAAATTATTTCAAAATTGTATATAAAATCAATTTTTATGCATTTTATATTTTTCTCCTCTATGACACAAGAGCTATAGCTGTTTGGCCCTTCTCCATGACTCAACATAGCTTTTTGGCCCTCATTCTCCAAAAGATTGCCAACCCCTGCTATAGAACATATATGCCCAGTAGTATGTTTACAATGGAATACACATACCAAGTAACGCACTTACAACTAAATACATGTACTAAGAAACACAGTTACAACCAAACACATATGCCAGTCAGGGCATGTACAAAAAAACACATCTATCAGGATGTACACTCATAACTGAATACATATACAAAGCTACAGATTCTATTGGATCTACTGATCTATATTTTCTAAAGAAGGGACATGCTTTTGGGACAGTGGCTATTCTATTCTGACCTTCAGTTTGTTCCATTGCAGCTTTCACCTCTTTTTCAGTAGAATCCGCATTTTTTTCTGGAAGATCAGGCCAAAAAAATTAGCTTTAAAAACAGATTATAAATTCTAAAATATTTTATCAGTATTTTCAAAATCAATTTTTCATTTACAATTATGAAATTATTAAGGTAATTATTTTTAAAAAATTCAAACATTACTTTTTTATATGTACATAAGAATTGTTTTACTTTACATGAACATCTCTTTATATAAATTTGTTTTGGAAACTATAATTTTGTTTTATTTTGATGAAGAAATTATTTCTCCTTAAATACATATCTGTAACAATCAGTCTGATTGGTTATCCAATCAAAATGTTTGTTACTGATACCAAACAATTTAAAATAAACATTGGCTTCTCAGCAGAGTCATAATGTCTAGGCCTGTTTCCTCAGTATTAATTAAAAATAACTCTGTGCATATCATTTTTCCCTTAATGATTCTGCCAAAATTTTTTAATGCATATCAAGAATGCCCCCAGGAATTTATGCAGGGGAATTAATAAGCTAGTTTCATAAAAAGACTCCTCAAACAAGTTTAAAAATATAGAGGAATCTACATTGAATATATATATATATATATATACATATATATATATATATATATATATATATTGAAATGTGGTAGATGTGAAATCTCTCTTAGGGATTTCATGTTGAAATGATCATTCAACAGTTTTGAACGTCGAAATTTATTTTATTTTATATATATATAGGAAATACTACTAAAAAGTTGTAAGTTTAAAAGTGTATTTTTTTGACAGTATTTGTTTATTTCTATTATTATATTTGATATTTTAGGCCATATATATATATCATTAATTATTACATTAGAACATGTAAAAAAAATTACTACAAATCTGTACATTTTGTAGTGGCTTTTTATATATAAATTACTATTTTTTAGTAACTTTTTATATATAAATTATTATTCTATACATATTTCTCTCCTGTCATGGACTATTTTAATTTTTTTTTCTTGTCTCAGTGTGAGATACTCAATAGTAGGTTCATCAATATATATATATATATATATATATATATATATATATATATATATATAATAAGCCAGTTTCATAAAAAAAACTCCTCCAACAAGTTTAAAAATATAGAGGAATCTACATTGAATATATATATATATATATATATATATATAAGTTCCATTATTTTGACTCGTATTAAAATTAAGTAAGGGTAGAGTGTATAGCTGCAGTGATTATGTCTTAATGAACGGCTCTATCAAAATAGATACTTATGCAAGAGGCTTTTATTTCATTTTTTCAGTCAAAAAAACTGAGAAAAGACTGGAAAGAGAAGATGAGGGAAAAACAAAGTTTATTCAACCACATTAAAGTTAAGTATCTATTGGGCTGAAACAAAAGTTCATAACATTTTTTTAATAGTGAGCATTTGAAACACAGATTGAAATTTCAGCATATATTGATTTTCTAAGCACCACTTAGATGTGGCACATGGCCAAATGTCTGTGGTACCCAGTAAGGATCAAACTCACTACTCAGTTGTCATAGGTTCAAGTGAAACAAGCTTACTAACCATCACACCACATTGTGATGCCCCAAAAATTTTAATATATATAGACACTTTCTGAAAGGCAAAATTTCAACATGTTTCTTCATTAATCATTTCATTCCAAGAAAGGCAAGAATGCCACTAGAATGCAAGGAGTTACTGTGAGCGATGAGAATAATAAGACTTTAGTGAGGGGAAAGGACAATAAAAGAATGGGTTTCAGGGAGACAGACAGTTAGTTAAGTGCCATACGTGATACACGCTTGGGCGATCATGTCTCGAAAGAGACATGACTGACTGGGCAGAAGATTATCCCGCAGTAGGTTGCCATTGCTTTCTGTGGTAGACTGGTTGCTGACCAAGGCTATAGAACCCAATCTGTCCTATTATTTAACCCATAACTGGAAGGAATAGACAGATTAATACCTTTTCCAAGGGTATTTGCACATAAGTGAATGCAATGAATTCAGCTAGAATTCAAACTCGGCTCCCCAATTTCTTGTTCTGAGCCGATATCCAATGCATTACAATGCACATCCTTCAGGGAGGCAGAGAAAATAAATTGGAAACTTTTTGTTAGGAAGAGAAAATATCGTGATTAACATCACATTTAAATTTTTGAAGAGTTTTTCTACTATTTAGACATGGATCATAAATTTTAAATAGTTTTCGCTAAAAGTGAAAATGGAGGGGGTAAAATGCATTTTCATCACGTGATATTCTTATTTCCAGAAAGTAAAACAAATGTCAAAACATATTGGTGCCATGTATGCACATGGTGCAATAGCTAACAGTACTGTTCATAAGTAGTCTGCTTGACTCAGAAGTGCAAATTTTGATCTTGTAAAACAAGAACACTTCAACAGGCCTGCAGTCATTGATGATGATAAGACAAAAGTTGATTTTTTACTTTAACTGGATTGTTACATAAATTAGATTTTAACTCAAATATTTTTCTATTTTTTAATCTAATCATTTGTTCTATTTTATTTGTTCCTGTCTAAGCTCAATATATCCCACATTATTTCTTATTAAATTTGTACATATAGTAGACAGAATAAAAAATATATATTACATATAGAAAGAAGGCTTGGAGAATTTGACACTCACAGGACATATTGAAGGCAAGGGGACAGAGAAAAGCAATGGATAACCTATTTAATGAGCTTGTGTAAAAAGATGGCAGAAGATAAACTGGGAGAGATGGTGAAAAGACAAACCTTAGTAAGAACTGCAATGGATAGGAAGAAAGGAAAAAATAAAAGAAAAAAGAAAAGAAGAGAAAAAGAAGGAAAAAGAAAAACAGAAAAAGAAGAAACAAGAAAGAAAGAAAGAAGGAAAGAAAGAAAGTTGATTGAGCAAGTTTGAAAAGAACGATAAAAAGTAAAATGAAAATATTAGATAAAAAATTATCAGTAAAATAATTTACATTTTTCATTTGATTTGGAGATTTTTACAGAAATATGAAAACTGCTCAAACAAAATGAAATAAAAATAAAATATTTTATTTTAATATTAATTTTATATTTTTTTTAAATAAAACTAAAAAAAATTTCAAAAGAATAATTTTTACTTTTTTATTTTATTTTAATAAAACAAAAAATAAAGTAAAATTTTTAAAAAAATATAAAGAAATAAAATAAAATTAAATTAAAATTAAAATCCTACAACAAAAATTTCTAAAATCTGCTGAAAATCTAAGAAACAGCTAAAAAGTGGTAAACTCTTTCCAGGTTATATAAATAATTTACTTATTC
Organism: Ascarosepion bandense; assembly: GCA_037127315.1. NCBI lineage: Eukaryota > Metazoa > Mollusca > Cephalopoda > Sepiida > Sepiidae > Ascarosepion > Ascarosepion bandense. Next base: position 2,640,813 of record JBBBDQ010000175.1, on the reverse strand, counting down.
AGTCAGCCAGTGAAGTGCCATACATGATACACGCTTAGGCGCTCATGTCTCGAAAGAGACATGACTGACTGGACGGAAGATTATCCCACAGTGGGTTGCCATTACTTTCTGTGGTAGACTGCCTTTTCTTGTTACATTCTCTAGGATGGAAAGTGTCTATCTTGCAAAAAATGTTTTTAAAGTCACTCAGTCAGTTAAGTGCTATACGTGATACACGCTTTGGACGATCATGACTGGGCAGAAGATTATCCCACACTAGGTTGGTATTGCTTTCTGTGGCAGACTGGTTTCCAGCCAAGGCTATAGAACCCAATCTGTTCTATTATTTAACCCATAACTGAGTGAAGAGATGGATTGATACCTTTCCCAAGGGTATTTGCACGTAAGTGAATGCAAGGAATTCAACTGGAATTTGAACTCAGCACCCTGATTTGTTGTTCTGAGTCGATATCCACTGCACCACAATGGACATCCATAATTAGAAGATTTTAAAAACAACATGGAAGTTTAAGTAAAAATAAAATAAACAGATATTGAGATTTATTTTTTTATTCCGTTTATGATGGGAAATTATTTCACCTGAGGAATTTCTTTAAATACTCATTGTCATTGTGTGTCCCCAACCCCTATAACATCTGTGATGTGTGACAAAGTATATTTCAAGCAGATCATTAATTGTTCTACAACACTCAAAGTATGAAGAGACAAAATTTCTTATCAAAAACTTTACAATAAAAAAAATTTGCTGTATTGTGTCATCATTGGCTTATTAATTTTGTTTTAATCTTTATCATGTCTCTCTCATTGTTGACCCTATAAAGAAATTATAGTCCTTCCTACTAAATATGAGTTTCATCCAGGTTCTATATTAGCTAATACATATTAACTATAGGTTTAGTAGCCAGTGCTGACACCTGCTCACAAGTGAGTGGTATGTGTCCTAAATCACACAGACTGGCTGTGTCCCTCCCAGGAACATTGCAGGTAAGAGCTACCAGAAATACAGGTAGAAATATTTAGTTCCATAAAAAGTTTCTTTTATAACTAACAGGACAAGGAATTTGAAAATTCTGTTAAAAAGCTGTTTACGGTTCAGTCATATAGGAGAATTTTCAGTTAGATGAAGTGTTATTTCTCATCAACTACTGTGGCATGCCAATGACAAGAATTTAGAATGGAAAGAAATAATCTCCCAATTCAGCAAACACTGATGTTACAACTTGAAATAAAATTGATTAAGTACTGAGTTGGTAAATAAATAAGACAATTTGGTAAATCCTTACTTTGACATGTTTCACAGATCAAACAGTGGCAAAAAAGATTGGATTTTATGACAACCAAATCAATATTGGTAACATAGATCACGACTTACATTAGCCATATAACTGTTAGATTTTTATTTTACTTTAACTGTAACATTTTTTAAAAGATATTGATACACACTGAGAAGATGAGGTAGTTAGCACATATCTTTATGCTGTGTCAGGCAACTAAAATCCATGATTTTGACCGTAAAAGGTTTTTTTTGAGCATTCAACAAGTGACAGGAGAGTGTGATAAGTTGATTGAATATGAAAGAGATCATAAATGCTTGTAATGAAGATAAAAAGTTCCAATGGCAAGATGAGATATATCATAAATGCTTGTGATGAAGGTAAAAAAGTTCCAATGGAAAGATGAGAGAGATTATAAATGCTTGTGATGAAGGTAAAAAAGTTACAATGGCAAGATGAGAGATATCATAAATGATTGTGATGAAGGTAAAAAAGTTTCAATGGCAAGATGAGAGATATCATAAATGCTTGTGATGAAGGTAAAAAAAGTTCCAATGGCAAGATGAGAGAAATCATAAATGTGATGAAGGTAAAAAAGTTTCAATGGCAAGATGAGAGATATCATAAATGCTTGTGATGAAGGTAAAAAAGTTCCAATGGCAAGATGAGAGATATCATAAATGCTTGTGATGAAGGTAAAAATGTTTCAATGGCAAGATGAGAGATATCATAAATGCTTGTGATGAAGGTAAAAAAGTTCCAACGACAAAATGAGAGATTATAAATGCTTGTGATGCAGGTAAAAAGTTCCAATGGCAAGATGAGAGATATCATAAATGCTTGTGATGAAGGTAAAAAAGTTCCAATGGCAAGATGAGAGAAATCATAAATGCTTGAGATGAAGGTAAAAAAGTTTCAATGGCAAGATGAGAGAAATCATAAATGCTTGTGATGAAGGTAAAAAAGTTTCAATGGCAAGATGAGAGATATCATAAATGCTTGTGATGAAGGTAAAAAAGTTACAATGGCAAGATGAGAGAAATCATAAATGCTTGTGATGAAGGTAAAAAATTTTCATTGGCAAGATGAGAGATATCATAAATGCTTGTGATGAAGGTAAAAAAGTTCCAATGGCAAGATGAGAGAAATCATAAATGCTTGAGATGAAGGTAAAAAAGTTTCAATGGCAAGATTAGAGATATCATAAATGCTTGTGATGAAAGCAAAAAAGTTTCAATGGCAAGATGAGAGAAATCATAAATGCTTGAGATGAAGGTAAAAAAGTTCCAATGGCAAGATGAGAGATATCATAAATGATTGTGATGAAAGCAAAAAAAGTTTCAATGGCAAGATGAGAGAAATCATAAATGCTTGTGATGAAGGTAAAAAAGTTTCAATGGCAAGATGAGATATATCATAAATGCTTGTGATGAAGGTAAAAAAGTTCCAATGGAAAGATGAGAGAGATTATAAATGCTTGTGATGAAGGTAAAAAAGTTACAATGGCAAGATGAGAGATATCATAAATGAGTGTGATGAAGGTAAAAAAATTTCAATGGCAAGATGAGAGATATCATAAATGCTTGTGATGAAGGTAAAAAAGTTCCAATGGCAAGATGAGAGAAATAATAAATGCTTGTGATGAAGGTAAAAAAGTTCCAATGGCAAGATGAGAGAAATCATAAATGCTTGAGATGAAGGTAAAAAAGTTTCAATGGCAAGATGAGAGATATCATAAATGCTTGTGATGAAAGCAAAAAAAGTTTCAATGGCAAGATGAGAGAAATCATAAATGTTTGTGATGAAGGTAAAAAAGTTTCAATGGCAAGATGAGAGATATCATAAATGCTTGTGATGAAGGTAAAAAAGTTCCAATGGCAAGATGAGAGAAATCATAAATGCTTGAGATGAAGGTAAAAATGTTTCAATGGCAAGATGAGAGATATCATAAATGCTTGTGATGAAGGTAAAAAAAGTTCCAATGGCAAGATGAGAGATATCATAAATGCTTTTGATGAAGGTAAAAAAGTTCCAATGGCAAGATGAGAGAGATCATAAATGCATTTGATGAAGGTAAAAAAGTTCCAATGGAAATATAAGAGAGATCATAAATGCATGTCATGAAGGTAAAAAAGTTCCAGTTGCAAGATGAGAGAGATTATAAATGCTTGTGATGAAGGTAAAAAAGTTCTAGTTGCAAGTAAAGTTGTTAAATGGTCACTATTTTGTACCATGTTAGCGTCACTCCAAATGCTGAACACCACTAAAACGGCTTACATGGGACTGCCTTTTTTGTCAGTATCAGTCCCCATTTGCAGGGCTGTAATCACAAATTACTTCCTTGCTGCCACCATGTTACATTAAGTCATGGAAAACAGAACAGACACAGGTTTGAGACTTGAGGGAGGGCTTATACAGAACGTTAACTGGTTAACTAGTCTTTACTGAGGACAGGAAGGGAGAGAGAGACAGAGAGACAGGAAGTTAAAGAGATAGGGGATGTGTCAGGGAGCGAGAATTGCATTCCTTAACATTGATTAGGGAGAGTACATTAATAGTAGTGCAAAGGGAGTATACATCAAATAATAATGTAAAAATATCCTTATTTTCTTTTTGAGTTAGATGTACTATCCATCTTATTTGAGACTTTTGAAATTTTGATTTTGTTTCTTGGTGCAGCTCTATGTGTGTGATTCTGTAGTGCCATTCCATGATGTTCAAAAAAAGATGGTCTTTGCTAAGACCTGAAGACATTTTTAATCGTTGATCTGAGAAAATGGTTGCATACAGCTGACAGTTTAGATATTGCATGGCACTGTATGAAAGACTAGACTATTTAATACCATGACTTCAGCTTTTAGGTTAACATTTCTGTTTTGTTGCAAATTGTCAATCTGTGTGAAATTAGTCCCTCCACGAACTTTTGCAAATTGTCTTATATATTTACCATTTTGTTGGCTTTAAATCAAAATAAGGGGTTTCATTCAGGGTTTCCAGATATGGCAAAAATAAAGAAATCTTATTCTATTGCACGGCAACATTTAAAAAATTTTCTAAAGAAAATGAAAAGATTCTGTATTCTATTTGGGACATGCCTTGCAGAATTTCAATTGTGTTCTCTACCTTCAGGTTTTCCTTTGTCTTTTTCTTCTTCGCTCAATTTTTCAGTTGTGCCTTCATTTTTCTCTGGAAGGTTAAGAGGGTTAAAGAAAATAATAAAGTATAAAAATGTGTAATAGATTTTTTTTTAACAGCTTTTCAGGGCAGTACATTCTGTTGCAGACAGAGATTTCTAGTTTTCTGGGCATCTAAATAGGATGACATGCTCAAAAAAAAAAAAATTAAAGTTAATAGTCAATCACTAACTCTCTTATTAAATTTGTGCATATGTCTATATATATATATATATATATACATACATATATAGTGATGATCATCCACGTATACTGTCTTAATATGTATAGGAAAGAATATTAATAAAAAGTTTAGAATTTAAAAATGTACTTTTTTAAACAGTATTTGTTTATTTTTATTATATTTTATTTTATTTTATATTTCAGACCGTCCTCGGTCCTTCATCAGAAACAAGTGATTTTTAAATTTGAATTAGAAACGTATTTCACGATAGCGTCCGAATATTTTTTTGTTTACATCACGTGGTGTCGATAAACCAATCAACATGCGGCACGTCCGTTTGTTCATTTTCGGTAAACCAATCAAAATGCGGCACGTCCGTAGAGAAAGTCTGTTTGTCTTAGATAAAAAATTCTTTGAAGTACATTTTTAAATTCTAAACTTTTTATTAATATTCTTTCCTATACATACATATATATATATATAAAACATTATGATTGAGCTCTCTAGAGAAGAAAGTTTTAAAAACAGTTTGCACTTCAGCTATATAGGCGTGACTCTTCAGAAATAAATTGAGTTCTCTCAGTGACTGGTGTGTGTATACACTGCTTATATACAACATGTTAAAATTTCCCTTCTCTGATTCTATGCCTTAGCAGGTAGTGACTCTGACTGATACCAAATCGGTTGAGTTAGATCCTGGCCAGAAGCAAGTGGATGTGTCTAGCCACACTGATGAGCTGTGATACAGCGAAACAGGCTTGTATATATATATATATATATATATATATAATTTGTTCTCTTGGTATCTGAAGAAACTTTAATTAGAGAAATGTGTTAGATTAAGTCAATCAATAAATCACTTATTAAATTTGTGACTATGTCTATTTCTATATTGGTGTTTTATATATATATATATATATATATATATATATATATATATATATATACTTTTTTTCTCTTGGTATCTGAAGAAGCTTTAATAAAAGAGAAATGTGTTAGATTAAAATAAGTTTCTTATTTTTTAATTTTTTCATTATTCTTTCATCTTGTCTGATTCTGATCCATATATTAAACACACACACATGTGTGTGTGTGTGTGTGTGTGTGTGTGTGTAAAATTTCTAACATAACTAAAATCTTTAGAAGAATGATATGAATAAACATAAAAAGAAAACTTATATTAGCCGCCCCATGTAGTCCTCTGAAGGGATTTTACCAAGGCAAATGCCATCTAAACTGTCTATACTGATACATGCAAAGAGATGAGGGTCATTTTTGTTGTACCTTCAGGTTTTTCAAATGTTTTCTCTTCTTTCTTTGTCATTTCACTCTCATTGTCCTTCTCTGTAATGTCAACAGAAAATAACTAACAATATTTTACCAATATGAATATGAAAGGTTCACACTCAAAGGTAGACTCAGCAAAAAATGCTTGAAACAAAGCTACAAAATTAATGTGAGACTACAAATAAAAAAAAAACATAGTTAAAGAACAATACTAAATAAAGTAAAAATTGACGGTCTCATATCCTGTAACCTATTAGAGTCGTGAGGGCACTGCATATACATCAGCAGTGGTGTGTGTCTAGGTAAAAATAGTCTGAGAAAGCTCAACTTTCTCTAAGCTGGTTTGAGTTCAGAGTTATTTCTCCTAGACTGGTTGCCAACCAAAGCAGTAATTCCCAGTTTATCTTGTTTTTATCCATGACTGGGGGGAGATGAGTAATTGTGCATAAGAGAATGTATCAAACTTGACTGGAATTCAAAACTGGCCATCAATTTCGCATTCCAAAACATTATACATTACACCACATGCACAACCAAAATAAAAATCAAGGAACATCAAAGAAATCAAGAAAAGTTTCAAAACTAAACAAAAGTTTATGAAGTTTTCATTTTCTCAGTCTAATTCTTACTAAACACAATAGGAAAGAAATCAATTTTAAAAATTCAAATAATAAAAAATAAAAAATTTTAAAAATTTTAAAAATCACCAATACAATTAATCTTGACAATAAATCAGTCAGTCAGTTCAGTGCCATACGTGATACACACTTTGCATACAATAATTTCCATACAATATAACAAATTTACAAACTAAAGTGTATGTAAATGTTTGTATAACTACATATTTGAAATGATTTGTTTGAACATTATTTTTTATCGATACTCGTATTTAAGTAGATATTCTGTTTATCATCATCCCATCCATTACATCCAATGGTGTGTAGGGCAGCAACTTTTTTTATGACTGACTGGGCAGAAGGTTATCTCGCAGTAGGTTGCCATTGCTTTCTGCGTTAGACTGGTTGCCAGCCAAGGCTATAGAACCCTATTTTTCCTGTTAATTAATTATGACAGATTAATACCTTTCCCAAGGGTACTTGTGTGTAAGTGAATACAAGGAATTCAACTGAAATTTGAACTCGGCAACCTGATTTGTTGTTCCAAGATGATATTGCACCACATATTGCACCACATATTGCACCACATTGCACAATAAATCAGTTGAGCTATAAATAAAGGATAAGTTCTCCCTGTTATTGAATTCTTTATCTGCTAATTCATAGAAACTGATAAACAAAAATTTATTTCCTCTCCCAATTTATCTGCTAATTCATATAAACTGATAAACAGAGTTTATTTCCTCTCCCAATTTATCTGCTAATTCATAGAAACTGATAAACAAAAATTTATTTCCTCTCCCAATTTATCTGCTAATTCATATAAACTGATAAACAGAATTTATTTCCTTTCCCAATTTATCTGCTAATTCATATAAACTGATAAACAGAGTTTATTTCCTCTCTCAATTTATCTGCTAATTCATATAAACTGATAAACAAAAATTTATTTCCTGTCCCAATTTATCTGCTAATTCATATAAACTGATAAACAGAATTTATTTACTCTCCCAATTTATCTGCTAATTCATATAAACTGATAAACAGAATTTATTTCCTCTCCCAATTTATCTGCTAATTCATATAAACTGATAAACAGAATTTATTTACTCTCCCAATTTATCTGCTAATTCATATAAACTGATAAACAGAGTTTATTTCCTTTCCCAATTTATCTGCTAATTCATAGAAACTGATAAACAAAATTCATTTCCTCTCCCAATTTAACTGCTAATTCATAGAAACTGATAAACAGAGTTTATTTCCTCTCTCAATTTAACTGCTAATTCATATAAACTGATAAACAGAGTTTATTTCCTCTCCCAATTTATCTGCTAATTCATAGAAACTGATAAACAAAATTCATTTCCTCTCCCAATTTATCTGCTAATTCATAGAAACTGATAAACAAAAATTTATTTCCTCTCCCAATTTATCTGCTAATTCATATAAACTGATAAACAGAATTTATTTCCTCTCCCAATTTATCTGCTAATTCATAGAAACTGATAAACAAAATTCATTTCCTCTCCCAATTTATCTGCTAATTCATAGAAACTGATAAACAAAATTCATTTCCTCTCCCAATTTATCTGCTAATTCATAGAAACTGATAAACAGAGTTTATTTCCTTTCCCAATTTATCTGCTAATTCGTATAAACTGATAAACAGAATTTATTTCCTCTCCCAATTTATCTGCTAATTCATATAAACTGATAAACAGAATTTATTTACTCTCCCAATTTATCTGCTAATTCATATAAACTGATAAACAGAATTTATTTACTCTCCCAATTTATCTGCTAATTCATATAAACTGATAAACAGAATTTATTTACTCTCCCAATTTATCTGCTAATTCATATAAACTGATAAACAGAATTTATTTACTCTCCCAATTTATCTGCTAATTCATATAAACTGATAAACAGAATTTATTTCCTCTCCCAATTTATCTGCTAATTCATAGAAACTGATAAACAAAATTCATTTCCTCTCCCAATTTATCTGCTAATTCATAGAAACTGATAAACAGAGTTTATTTCCTTTCCCAATTTATCTGCTAATTCATATAAACTGATAAACAGAATTTATTTCCTCTCCCAATTTATCTGCTAATTCATATAAACTGATAAACAGAATTTATTTCCTCTCCCAATTTATCTGCTAATTCATATAAACTGATAAACAGAATTTATTTACTCTCCCAATTTATCTGCTAATTCATATAAACTGATAAACAGAATTTATTTACTCTCCCAATTTATCTGCTAATTCATATAAACTGATAAACAGAATTTATTTCCTCTCCCAATTTATCTGCTAATTCATATAAACTGATAAACAGAGTTTATTTCCTTTCCCAATTTATCTGCTAATTCATAGAAACTGATAAACAAAATTCATTTCCTCTCCCAATTTATCTGCTAATTCATAGAAACTGATAAACAAAAATTTATTTCCTCTCCCAATTTATCTGCTAATTCATATAAACTGATAAACAGAATTTATTTCCTCTCCCAATTTATCTGCTAATTCATAGAAACTGATAAACAAAATTCATTTCCTCTCCCAATTTATCTGCTAATTCATAGAAACTGATAAACAAAATTCATTTCCTCTCCCAATTTATCTGCTAATTCATAGAAACTGATAAACAGAGTTTATTTCCTTTCCCAATTTATCTGCTAATTCATAGAAACTGATAAACAGAATTTATTTCCTCTCCCAATTTATCTGCTAATTCATATAAACTGATAAACAGAATTTATTTCCTCTCCCAATTTATCTGCTAATTCATATAAACTGATAAACAGAATTTATTTACTCTCCCAATTTATCTGCTAATTCATATAAACTGATAAACAGAATTTATTTACTCTCCCAATTTATCTGCTAATTCATATAAACTGATAAACAGAATTTATTTCCTCTCCCAATTTATCTGCTAATTCATATAAACTGATAAACAGAGTTTATTTCCTTTCCCAATTTATCTGCTAATTCATAGAAACTGATAAACAAAATTCATTTCCTCTCCCAATTTATCTGCTAATTCATAGAAACTGATAAACAAAAATTTATTTCCTCTCCCAATTTATCTGCTAATTCATATAAACTGATAAACAGAATTTATTTCCTCTCCCAATTTATCTGCTAATTCATAGAAACTGATAAACAAAATTCATTTCCTCTCTCAATTTATCTGCTAATTCATATAAACTGATAAACAGAGTTTATTTCCTCTCCCAATTTAGCTGCTAATTCATAGAAACTGATAAACAAAATTCATTTCCTCTCCCAATTTATCTTACTAATTCATGAAGCTGATAAGCAAAGGTACATTTCCTCTCCCAATTTATCTGCTAATAATTCTGCATAAACTGATAAACAGAATTTATTTCCTCTCCCAATTTATCTGCTAATTCATATAAGCTGATAAACAGAGTTTTACATTTCCTTTCCCAATTTATCTGCTAATTCATATAAACTGATAAGCAGGTTATTTTCTCTCCCAATTTATCTGCTAATTCATATAAACTGATAAGCAAATTTATTTCCTCTCCCAATTTATCTGCTAATTCATAAACTGATAGGCAAATTTTATTTACTCTCCCAATTTATCTGCTAATTCATACCAAACTGATAAACAGGAATTTATTTTATATACAATTTTATCTGCTAATTTCATATAGGCCAGTAAACAGAATTTATTTACTCTCCCAATTTGTACGCAGCAGATTTAAACAAGCTGATAAGCAAGTTTATTTCCTTTCCCAATTTATCTCTTCTTCATAAAAACTGATAAACAAAATTCATTTCTCTCTCAATTTATCTGCTAATTCATATAAACTGATAAGCAGAGTTTATTTTCCTCTCCCAATTTATCTGCTAATTCATAGAAACTGATAAGCAAATTCATTTCTCTCCCAATTTATCTACTTCTAATTCATAGGAAATACAGTAAACAAAAACACCATTTCCTCTCTACAATTTTATCTGCCTGAATTCAGCTATAAACTGATAAACAGAATTTATTTCCTCTCCCAATTTATCTGCTTCAATTCATGAAACTGATAAAACTAGGGTTACACATTTCCTTTCCCAATTTATCTGCTAATTCATAGAAACTGATAAACAAATTTATTTCCTCTCTTAATTTATCTGCTAATTCATATAAACTGATAAACCAGGACATTTCCTTTCCCCACAATTTATCTGCCTAATTCATGTAAACTGATAAGCAAATTTATTTTCCTCTCCCCAATTTATCTGCTAATTCATATAAACTGTTAAACAGAATTTATTTCCTCTCCCAATTTATCTGCTAATTCATATAAACTGATAGAAACAGAGTTTATTTCCTTTCCAATTTATCACTAATTCATATGAAACTGATAGAAGCAAAATTTATTTCCTCTCTGATTTATCTGCTGAATTCCATATGAGCTAAATTAAGCAAGTTTGTACCTCCCAATTTATCTGCTAATTCATATAAACTGATAAGCAAGTTTATTTCCTTTCCCAATTTATCTGCTAATTCATATAAACTGATAAACTGATTTATTTAACTCTCTGAATTTATCTGCTAATTCATATAATGACAGCTAGAATTTATTTTACTCTCTAATTTATCTGCTAATTCATATAAACTGATAAGCTTAAATTTCATTTACTCTCCCAATTTATCTTCTTATTCATACTAACTGTCCATACATTTATTTACTCTCCCAATTTATCTGCTAATTCATATAAACTGATAAACAGAGTTTATTTCCTTTCCCAATTTATCTGCTAATTCATAAGAGCCCAGTAAACCAAGTGCATTTCCTCTCCCAATTTGTCTGCTAATTCATAGAAACTGATAAACAGGGTTTATTTCACTCTCTGAATTTATCTGCTAATTCATATAAACTGATAAACAGAGTTTTATTTCCTCTCCCAATTTATCTGCTAATTCATAGAGCTGATAAACAAAATTCATTTCCTCTCCAATTTATCTGCTAATTCATAGAAAACTGATAAACAGGAATTTATTTCCTCTCCAATTTATCTGCTAATTCATATAAACTGTTAAACAAAATTTATTCCTCTCCCCAGTACATCTGCTAATTCATATAAACTGATAAACAGAATTTATTTCCTCTCCCAATTTATCTGCTAATTCATATAAACTGATAAACAGAGTTTATTTCCTCTCCCAATTTATCTGCTAATTCATAGAAACTGATAAACAAAATTTATTTCTTCTCCCAATTTATCTGCTAATTCATATAAACTGATAAACAAAATTTATTTCCTCTCCCAATTTATCTGCTAATTCATATAAACTGATAAACAGAATTTATTTACTCTCCCAATTTATCTGCTAATTCATATAAACTGATAAACAAAATTTATTTCCTCTCCCAATTTATCTGCTAATTCATATAAACTGATAAACAGAAAAAAAAGTTGATATAAAAATGAGAAAAAAAATGTAGATAAAGGTAAATAACAGACAAAGATTAATAACAATGGTTGACAATGCTTCATCCAATAAAAAATGAGGATAAAAGTAAATACTAAACAAATATTAATATTAATGACTAACAATGCTTGATCTAATGAAAAATATTGAAAGTAAATACTAGTCAAAAATTAATAATAATGGTTGTAAAATCAACAGGATCTCCTACTGCTACCAAAGAGCAGACTGGGATGCTTTTTACGATTTCCTATGCGACATCCCTTGGGTAAAAGTGTTCAGTCTCCCAGTTGAGGACTGCATCTCTGAAGTTTCCTGGGTGAAAGCTGGCATTGATGCCTTCATACTGATCAGAAAGTTCCATCCAAAACCTCATTCCTTCCCCTGGTTCTCTCCTGCCTGTTCGGCTGCCATTGCCTACAGACACCACTACTTCCAGCTATTTCAGGGCCACGCAACTAACCACAATAGGTGCCTATTTGCCTCTGCTCGTAATGAGTGTAAGAGGATCCTGAATAATGCCAAGCTGTTGTTTGCTGAGAGAATGAGGCAGCGCATCGCTGACCCCAAGTTTGGCACCAAGGACTATTGGCAACTGTGCAAATGTGCTGAACAAGAGCAAATTCTACATCCCCACCTTAATCAATAAATTTGAGGTTCTTACGACATCTGTGGATAAAGCCAAGTGCTTTGCTCGCAGATTCTCATCAAACTCCTCATTTGACTCATCAGGAGTACCTGCATCTGACTTCCCTCTTAGAACTGAAGCTCAACTGAAAGATGTTTACATAACTCCATCATTGGTATCTAAGATAGTATCAAAGCTCGACCCCCATAAGGCAAGTGGAAGTGATGGAATCCCAGTAATTCTTAAAGAATTGTGCTCCTGAACTCTCCTCTGTCCTCTCTAAACTCTATAATTACTGCCTTTCTGCTTCCTGTTTTCCTGCCTGCTGGAAGTTCTTTTATATGGTTCCTGTGTTTAAGAACTCAGGGGAACCCTCGAACCCATCCAATTATTGTCTTATTAGTTTCCTACCAATTTTCGAAAAAGTGTTTGAGGCTATTATCAATGCTGAGATAGTTCAACATCTTACTGCCCATAAACTGTTCTCAGACAGTATGAATTCTACTTTGCCTGGTCTACTATTGATATGCTAATGACCATCATGGAGTATATATACTAAGCCCTTGATAAGTCCGGTGAGGCTCATGTTGTTGCCCTGGATATCTCTAAGGCTTTTGATAGGGTTTGGCACATTGACCTTCTGCGCAAACTTCAGGGCTATGGTATCACTGGGCACTTGCTTGATCTGATCCAATCTTTCTTATCTAACCACATAATGAATGTTGTTTTGAATGGCATGCCTCAACATCCTAGTACATGAACGCTGGTGTCCCTCAGGGCTCTATCCTAGGCCCAACGCTCTTTCTAATCTTCATAAATGATCTCCCAGACGTGATCAAATCCTAAGTAGGCATCTATGCAGATGACACCACAATTTACTCCCACATCAGTTAGAAATCTGGCAAGGTGGACAAATATAACCTCGCTGCTGATCTTGAGAAAGATCTCCACTCAGTGGTGGACTGGGGTAAGAAGTGGCTCGTAAATTTTGACACTTCTAAAATGAAACTCCTATCTGTCAACCATCACAGGCAATCTCTCCTGCCACCCATAAGCATGGACCAAGCAAGTCTCCCTGAAAGCAATACACTGCACCTCCTCAACCTTACCCTATCGTCTGACCTCAAGTGGAATAATTACATTGAATCAATAGCTAAATCCACTGCGTTGGGCCAGGAAGTTTTTTTTCCGCCTGAATCCATTTTGCACATATACAAATCAACCATCCAACCGTGCATGGAATACTGTTGCCATATCTGGTCAGGCACCCCTGCTGTTCATCTCAGTGTTCTCAACAGGCTCTAGAGTAGAATCTGTAATGTGATTGGTCCCGACCTTGCATCTCGACTCCAGCCACTTTCTCATCGTTGGAATATGGTTTCCCTCTGTCTCTTCTATAAATATTTTCATGGCTTCTGCTCTGATAAACTTGGGTCACTGCTGCCCCCTCCACAAGAATTTACTTGAGCAACCAGACTGGCAACAAGGTCTCACCCTTTTACAGTTAGATCAACCAAATACAGGTGACAATTCTATTTCAGCAGCTTCTTTTCTCGTGCTTCCCACCTGTGGAACTCCCTTACACATATTTGTTTTCCTGATGGCTATAACCTCCAGGAATTTAAATGCAAAGTCAATTCCCATCTCTTATCTGCTTAATTCCAGCCCTTTCTACATCACCCCGCGTATCTTGTTCTTTTCTTTTCTCTCTACCTATGAAATTGTCTTCACTCCTGTGTTCACATCTTTCTCTTGCTCTTTCTCTTTCACCCCATGTAGCTGGTTCGTCTTTGTCTTCACTCTCCTCCTGCCTAATATTGTATCTCTCTTATGTATTCCCCTGCACATCAGTGACATTAACACCTTGCTTGGGGTGAAATTATTAAAAAAAAATACTTCATCTAATAAAAAAGAATGATGAAAATAAATACTAGTCAAAAATTAATAATGGTTGACAATACTTTATCTAATAACAAAATGAAGGTAAAAGTAAATACTAGTCAAAAAGTTTAATAATGAATAACAATAGTTCATTAAAAAAACTAAACAATGTTTTTTCAATTAATATCTTCTTCTTCTTCTATGTGCCCTGTCCCTTCACGACGTAGGCGATCATGGTTCTCCATGTCTCCCTATCCCTTGTGGCTCTTAGTATGTTACACCTGTTACACCTCACAACCCCCGTTTTGTCATCCACCTGATCAGGCCCTGCAAATATGTTATCCACTGCCTTCCTCTGTCTCTTTTTCCTTCTATCTGGCCAGTCAGTATCAGGTTCTCCAAGTTCTCCTTCCTCATTGTGTGTCCCAGGAACTTCAGTTGTCTCTTCCTGATGCTCAGTATTAATTTCCTTTTTGTTGCCATTCTTTCCAACACCTCATTGTTGCTTGCATGCTCAGTCCACGGTATCCGCAGCATCCTTCTGTAGAACCACATTTCTGCTGTTTCAGGTTTTGTCCTCATTTTCGATGATATTGTCCAGCATTCACTGCTGTATTGAAGAACTGACATCACATAGCAATCCAGCACTCTTTTTGTTTCTTGTGAAATTTTCCTGTGTGTTAGTACTTTACTCAGCTTCTGGAACGCGTCCTTTGCCATGCCAATTCACCTTCGGATCTCTGTGTCGCACTTTCCATCTCCTGTTGAGAACACTTCCTAGATATTCAAATTTTTGTACTTGTTTGATTCTGGTATTTCCCACCTGTATTTGGCATTTTGGGTTGCAACTTTTGCTGATGACTATGCATTCATTTTTCTTCAAGTTTATATTTTCAAAATTTTCACCATTTTTCTTTTTCTGCAAGTTTCAATTTTATCTATTTATCATTTTTGAAACATTACAAAATTTTTTTCTAAGAAAATAATATCCACTACTATGTTGGTTCAATACACTTTGGTAACATGCTCAAGACATTTCTTTAGGATAAAAATTAGCAAAGATATTTTTTAATTCTATAGGTAAAAAACGCATGCAGTCAAATAAACCACTAATGACTATACATATTAGATACAATAATTTCCATACAATATAACAAATTTACAAACCAAAGTGTATGTAAATGTTTGTATAACTACATATTTGAAATGATTTGTTTGAACATTATTTTTGATCGATACTCGTATTTAAGTAGATATTCTGTTTATCATCATCTCATCCATTACACCCAATGGTGTGTAGGGCAGCAATTTTTTGTTACTGTTTCCATAACAAACTGCTTTTTATGGGGCAGGGTTGTTAGCCTTGTGCCCAACCCCCACACCTGGAGGACCGGTGGACCATTCTTGGTCCTTATGTTTACATCACCTAGTATTTCCAAACAGTCACCCATCTAAGTACTGACCAGGCTCGATGTTGTTTAACTTTTGTGATCGGATAAGAACTGGTGTATTCAACACAATATAGCCATAGACATTCTGTTTATAATCAAACAGTATCGTATATTTACTTCTACCTGCTAGATTCACGAGGATTCGAAACTGCAACCCCTATCCATATAGGGGAAGCCACCAATTGATCTGGCGTGTTTTATACCTCTTGACCACAAATGACCAACAGTCTAAACAAAGTCAATTCAAACCTATATAATGTTGGTCATTTGTGGTTGAGAGGTTTAAGACGCGCCAGATCAACTGGTGGCTTCACCTATATGGATTGGGGTCGCAGGTTCGAATCCTGCTGAATGAAAAACATTTTTGTAACAAAAATTTATTGTAAATAATCAGACCGGCAGAAATAAATATATAATACTGTTTGATTATAAACAGAATATCTACTTAAATACGAGTATCGATCAAAAATAATGTTCAAACAAGTCATTTCAAATTGTCGGTTATTTAAAGACCATTTCGTTACTCTTCATTAATTTTCATAACTACATATCTCAATCTACTCACATCTATCTATCTTTCTATCTATCTATCTATGTATTTGTTATTTATCAATCTATCTTTTTGTTATTTTTTTATCTATTGCTATAAATCTTTATTAAATTCAGTCACTAAAATTGGTATATTTCATTTTTATTGCATTTTACTAATTTTTGTTTTGGATGAATTCTATAGGATGAATCTGGATTAAAATTGTGGATAGACTTATCTAGCTATATATCATATATTGTTTATATCTATCTCAGTTTATATCTAAACTAGTTTATATCTGTCTCAGTTTATAGATATCTCTTTCAGCTTGCCCATATCTATCTATGCATGTCTATATCTATCGATATATCTATCAATCCCTCTCTATCTCTAAATTGCTTTGCATCTATCGATCTTTTTTAAAATTGCTTCATAGCTATCAATCTCACTCTCTTAATTGCTTCATATCTTACGGCATATCACGTTGAATACACCAGTTCTCGTTTGATCATCAAAGTTGAGCAACATGAGCCTGGTCAGTACTTAGATGGAAGACCGCTTGGGAATACCAGGCACTGTAAGCGTTCAGTGACAGATGTGTGTTGTGGTGCAGTGGATGTTGGCTTGGAAAGAGAAATCGGTGAGCAGAGTTCAAATTCCAGTTGAGTACCCTGCATTCACTTAAGCACTGGTATCCTTGGGAAAGGTATTAATCTGTCACTTCCCTCCAGTTATGGGTTAAATAACAGGATTGGGGCCTGGAGGCAACCCATCCAGTGTTGGTGTCACAATAAAAACAACCTTGGTTGCCCTGGCAAAGCATCAAGTATTCAGCTATTTGACAAGATTATGAATTTCACGATAAACTGTGCCAGGGTTACAAATGCACAGCGAATACTGGAGGGGTGTAGTGAGTTCTATCTTGGCCTAGGCCACAGGATGAAGACTATATCTATCAGTCTCTCTCTCTTTATTGCTTCATATATATCAATCCATCTCTTAATTGCTTTATATCTATCAATTTCTCTCTCTAAATTGCTTTATATCTATCAATAACAATCTTTTAATTGCTTCATATCTATCAATTTCTGTCTCTTTTGATTGCTTCATATCTATCAATCTCTCTCTTAATTGCTTCATATTTATCAATCTCTCTTTAAATTACTTCATATCTATCAATCTCTCACTCTTAATTTCTTCATATATATCAATCACTCTCTTAGTTGCTTCATATTTATCAATCTCACTCACTTAATTGCTTCATATCTATCAGTTTCTCTCACACATTTTAAAACTGCTTCATATTTATCAATCTTTATTTCTCTCTTCAAATTACTTTATATCTACCAGTTGCTTCATATCTATAAATCAATCTATCACTCTGTCCGTTTGTATCTATCACAGTCTGCCTCTATTTATCTCAGTCAGTTTATTACATTCAATCATGTGACAATTTATCCAAAGGACAGGAAAACACAACATTTAAAATCAGAACAATTTTGTTTCTGCAAATAGAATTTAAAAAATAAAAACAAATTTCAATGAAAGATAAGTAGCAATGCATTTTCTTTTTATTGCTATTCCTCTTTAATTATTACCATTAGTAGACTAATTATTATTATAATTACTATTAACATGTATCTATTATCATCATCATTAGCATCTAATCATTATCACCACAATCAATTAACTATTAACAATACTAAAATCTACTTACAATACTAAAATTTAATTATTACCATCATTAAAATCTAATGATTAATTTTTACAAACATCTAAATGTAGGACATGCAATTATTTTGATGTTGATGCTTGAATACCTTTTGATTTTTCTTTGATATCTTGTATTTGTTCTGGTTCATCCATTTTTTTATCTGTGAATTTATGAAACTTCTTTCAGAAGAAAAACAATCATTTCAAGACATTTTCCAGAATAAAAAGAAAAAAAATTCACTGTACAGGTGAAAACTTGATAACGAAAGGAAAAATTATTTTGCGATAAGAAGTGAGACATTCAGAATTTAATTTCAGATTCAGAATTTAGAATTTTAATTTAGATTCAGAATTTTTTTACATTGCTTAAAAAAATGCCCTCTGCCAACCCTGCCCTCAAAATGAAAAGATTCAGTTTTTGTTTTACTGTTGTTGCTGTGTAAAAAAAGGAATACAAAATCTAGTATAATAATTTGTAAAATAGCTACAATTCTTCCATCTTCAAAATATTCAAATACTCTGAATTAAGTATTGTTGGAGTGATTTACTCGACAGTGGATATGCAATATTTATTTTACACAATAATTATAAGCAAATGGAAGTAGGTGTTGCAGTTTCAGACAAAAAATAAAGATCAAAATTTGAGGAAAATATTGAGTAAATTCACAAATGTAATCTGGAAAAATATGAAAACCATCAGGAAGTTTTATCACTTACTCATGTCTGGCACACCAAAGTAAACTATATCAAAAATAAAATATGAAGAGGTTGTAGGTTTGAATAAAAGTTGCACTTGCATATATGAACCACCCAACAATCTGACAGAGAAGTTATATATAAAATCAAATTAAAAGGTAAAAATTAAAAACTCCTACCTGAAGAATCCATTACATGAAACTTGTGTAGTATCAAGTGAATGAATATTGTTTCTTATATTTTTTACATTTTAATGCAATTTTATTACAGCTCTGTCTTAAAGAGAATTTTTTAACATTTCAAAAATTTATCATTATATATATATATATATATATATATATATATATATATATATATATATATATGCAATGATTTCATTCAGAAGTCAATCAAATATGTAACTGTGGTTTCAACCTTTTGGTATCTTCAGGCATTTTAAAAGGTTGCATAATGGACTAACTTCTGAATGAAAATATTTAAAAGCTCTAGATTATATATGTATTGAGCACATTTTAATACAAGTATATGTTGGTCTAATTTAATTCTGACCAATAACTGTTTTATAATAATTATATATATGTATTTGTTCTAAATACATTTGTTAAAATTTTCAGGTAGATGCATACTCAGGCATATTGATCAATACCCACAGAGCCAAGCTTTTTTGGTTTACATTGTAAAAATATGGAGCACACTTTAGTTACAAATTTTGTTTTTTTTAATCAATTTACATCAAGCAAGGCAATAATGCCACTAAGATGCAAGGGGTTACTGGCAGTTAAAGAGAATGAAAAGACTTTAGAAAGGACTGGAAAAGTGATCCTAAGCTGGAAACAGAGGATAAACTTCTACTCCTGTTCAGAAAACTGTGGCAGTAGGTGAACCTATCCACCCCTAAAATAAAACAAGACAAAAAAGAAAGATAAAGACAGAAAAAAATTTTTTTAAATGCATAGCTTGACATGATTTGATAGTTGCTCAAACTTTGGAACTTTGAGTTAGTCAGTTAAGTGTCATGTATGATACAGACTTGTCTCAAAAGAGACATGACTGACTGGGTGGAAAATTTTCTCACAGTAATGTGTCATTACATTCAGCGTTAGATTAGTTGCCAACCAAGGCTATAGAAACCAATCTGTCCAGCTATTTAACCCATAGCTGGAGAGAGAAGAGATGGATTATATTATATTATTAAGTACTAATCAGTTAGGGATGAGCTTATTACTTCATAGCAACAGAAAACCGATCCCCCACTTTATGCCCAGAAGAAGCTTTAATTATTTTTCCAATTATTATATTCACTCAGTCAGTTAAGTGCCATACATGATACACGCTTGGATGATCTTGTCTCAAAAGAGACATGACTGACTGGTCATAAAATTTTTTCCACAGTAGTTTGTCATTACTTTCTGCCATAGACTGGTTGCTAACCAAGGCTATAGAACCCGATCTGTCCAGCTATTTAACCCATAGCTAGAGAGAGAAGAGATGGATTAATACCTTTCCTAAGGGTATTTGCACATAAGCGAATGCAACAAATTCAACTCAAATCTGAACTTAGTTCTCCGATTTTTTGTTCTAAGCTGATATCCACTGCACCACAATGCACATCCCATTTGTGCTAGTACAACCACCAATTGCTCTCAAACAGTTTTGTCTTTCCAATTTCAGAAACAAGGCTTAGCTCAACCTGTGGTACAGTTCTCAGGCACTTCCCAATAGGGTTGTACACTGGGATTGTCTCCCCTGATAAATAGACTATAGTGAAGTTCATATTCTGGTCTCTTAGCTGGAAGGCTAACATTTTTAATCATGCATCTATAATACCAGCATAATATAAAACAATATCTCAGGAGGAATTGGTTAAACTATTTCAAAGGGTTTACAAAAAGAATAGAAGCACAACAAAATTTTGGGATCAAAAGTTGTAAGGTCCACAGTTTTCACAAGTCTCTATATCTACTGTAGTGAGTTCAGTTAAGCTTTGTAAATATTAAAAAAGAACAAGTTAATATCTGCTACACTTCAGGGTCTCCTTAATCATATTTAATTTGTTAAATCTATAGGAAATCTACAAGGCATGCTTCTTTTGTTGTATACCTTCCACTTCTGAAGCTGCTTCAGCCTTTGCTAAATTTTCAATCTCATCATCCTTTGTATCTGCAATTAGGGCAAAAACAGTGTGAAATGTTTGTCAACTTGATAAGAAAAAGAACCTTTGCATATAAAAACTATGCTAAAGATTCAAGATGGCCTTAAATTTAAGACCAGTTTTAGTTTACTGAGTTTAATATTAGAATGACTTCAAAGACAATATCAGGAAGATAAAAGAAAAATGTCATACATTCACCAATCTACATGATTAGAATATTAGAATGACTTCAAAAGACAATATCAGGAAGATAATCAAAAAGAAAAAATGTCCTTACATTCACCAATCTACATGATTAGAATATTAGAATGACTTCAAAAGACATTATCAGGTAGAAAAAAGAAAAATGTCCTTGCACGTTCACCAATCTACATGATTGATATTAGAATGACTTCAAAAGACAATATCAGGAAGATAAAGAGAAAAAATGTCATACATTCACCAATCTACATGATTAGAATATTAGAATGACTTCAAAAGACAATATCAGGAAGATAAAGAAAAATGTCCTTACATTCACCAATCTACATGATTAGAATATTAGAATAGCTTCAAAAGACAATATCAGGAAGATAAAAAGAAAAAACTGTCTTACATTCACCAATCATGGATTAGAATATTAGAATGACTTCAAAGACAATATCAGGAAGATAAAGAAAAATGTCCTTACATTCACCAATCTACATGATTAGAATATTAGAATGACTTCAAAAGACAATATCAGGAAGATAAAGAAAAAGGTAATACTTCACATTCTGTCCCTTGATTAGAATATTAGAATGACTTCAAAGATAATATCAGGTAGAAAAAGAAAAATGTCATACATTCACCAATCTACATGATTAGAATATTAGAATGACTTCAAAGAACAATATCAGGAAGATAAAAAGAAAAAATGTCCTTACATTCACCAATCTGCATGATTAGAATATTAGAATGACTTCAAAAGACAATATCAGGAAGATAAAAGAAAAATGTCCTTACATTCACCAATCTACATGATTAGAATATTAGAATGACTTCAAAAGACAATATCAGGAAGATAAGAAAAATGTCCTTACATTCACCAATCTACATGATTAGAATATTAGAATGACTTCAAAAGACAATATCAGGAAGATAAAAAAGAAAAATGTCCTTACATTCACCAATCTACATGATTAGAATATTAGAATGACTATAAAAGACAATATCAGGAAGATAAAGAAAAATGTCCTTACATTCACCAATCTACATGATTAGAATAGAATGACTTCAAAAGACAATATCAGGAAGATAAAAAAAGAAAATACATACATTCGCAATCTACATGATTAGAATATTAGAATGACTTCAAAAGACAATATCAGGGAAGATAAAGAAAAATGTCCATACATTCACCAATCTACATAATTAGAATATTAGAATGACTTCAAAAGACAATTTCAGGAAGATAAAGAAAAATATCCTTACATTCACCAATCTACATGATTAGAATATTAGAATGACTTCAAAGACAATATCAGGAAGATAAAGAAAAAATGTCCTTACATTCACCAATCTACATGATTAGAATATTAGAATGACTTCAAAAGACAATTTCAGGAAGATAAAAGAAAAATGTCCTTACATTCACCAATCTACATGATTAGAATATTAGAATGACTTCAAAAGACAATATCAGGAAGATAAAAGAAAAATGTCCTTACATTACCAATCTACATGATTAGAATATTAGAATGACTTCAAAAGACAATATCAGGAAGATAAAGAAAAATGTCCTTACACCAATCTACATGATTAGAATATTAAGACAGCTTCCAAAAGACAATATCAGGAAGATAGAGAAAAATGTCCTTACATTCCGCAATCTACATATTAGAATATTAGAATGACTTCAAAAGACAATATCAGGAAGATAAAGAAAAATGTCCTTACATTCACCAATCTACATGATTAGAATATTAGAATGACTTCAAAAGACAATATCAGGGAAGATAAAAGAAAAATGTCCTTACATTCACCAATCTACATGATTAGAATATTAGAAGACCAGTTCAAAAGTATCAGGAAGATAAAGAAAAATGTCGCCACATTCACCAATCTACATGATTAGAATATTAGAATGACTTCAAAAGACAATATCAGGAAGATAAGAAAAATGTCCTTACATTCACCCAATCTGCATGATTAGAATATTAAGAATGACTTCAAAAGCAATATCAGGAAGATAAAGAAAAATGTCCTTACACATTCACCAATCTACATGATTAGAATATTAGAATGACTTCAAAAGACAATATCAGGAAGATAAAGAAAAATGTCCTTACATTCACCAATCTACATGATTATATGATATTAGAATGACTTCAAAAGACAATATCAGGGAGATAAAGAAAAATGTCCTTACATTCACCAATCTACATGATTAGAATATTAGAATGACTTCAAAAGACAATTTCAGGAAGATAAAGAAAAATGTCATACATTCACCAATCTACATGATTAGAATGTAGAATGACTTCAAAAGACAATATCAGGAAGATAAAGAAAAATGTCCTTACACATTCACCAATCTGCATGATTAGAATATTAGAATGACTTCAAAAGACAATATCAGGAAGATAAAGAAAAATACCATACATTCACCAATCTACATGATTAGAATATTAGAATGACTTCAAAGACAATATCAGGAAGATAAAAAGAAAAATGTCCTTACATTCACCAATCTACATGATTAGAATATTAGAATGACTTCAAAAGACAATATCAGGAAGATAAAAAGAAAAATGTCCTTACATTCACCAATCTGCATGATTGAATATTAGAATGACTTCCAAAAGACAATATCAGGAAGATAAAGAAAAATGTCCTTTGTCCTTACATTCACCAATCACATGATTAGAATATTAGAATGACTTCAAAAGACAATATCAGGAAGATAAAAAGAAAAATGTCCTTACATTCACCAATCTACCATGATTAGAATATTAGAATGACTTCAAAAGCAATTTCAGGAAGATAAAAAAGAAAAATGTCCTTACATTCACCAATCTACATGATTAGAATATTAGAATGACTTCAAAAGACAATATCAGGAAGATAAAAGAAAAATGTCCTTGTTCACCAATCTACATGATTAGAATATTAGAATGACTTTAAAAGACAATATCAGGAAGATAAAGAAAAATGTCCTTACATTCACCAATCTACAGATTAGAATATTAGAATGACTTCAAAGACAATTTTGGGAAGATATAAAGAAAAATGTCCTTACATTCACCAATCTACATGATTAGAACTCTTAGGGAGAATGACTTCAAAAGACAATTTCAGGAAGATAAAAAGAAAATGTCCTTACATTCACCAATCTACATGATTAGAATATTAGAATGACTTCAAAAGACAATATCAGGAAGATAAAGAAAAATGTCATACATTCACAATCTACATGATTAGAATATTAGAATGACTTCAAAAGACAATATCAGGAAGATAAAAGAAAAATGTCCTTACATTCACCAATCTACATGATTAGGAAAGATATTAGAATGACTTCAAAAGACAATTTCAGGAAGATAAAGAAAAATGTCCTTACATTCCACTAATCTACATGATTAGAATATTAGAATGACTTCCAAAAGACAATATCAGGAAGATAAAGAAAAATGTCCTTACATTCACCAATCTACATGATTAGAATATTAGAATGACTTCAAAAGACAATATCAGGAAGATAAAAGAAAAATGTCCTTACATTCACCAATCTACCATGATTAGAATATTAGAATGACTTCAAAAGACAATATCAGGAGAGATAAAAGAAAAATGTCCATACATTCACCAATCTACATGATTAGAATATTAGAATGACTTCAAAAGACAATATCAGGAAGATAAAGAAAAATGTCACTTTACATTCACCAATCTACATGGGTAGAATAATATTAGAATGACTAAAAGACAATATCAGGAAGATAAGAAAAATGTCCTTACATTCGCAATCTACATGATTAGAATATTAGAATGACTTCAAAAGACACGAATTTCAGAGATAAAAAGAAAAATGTCCTTACATTCACCAATCTGCATGATTAGAATATTAGAATGACTTCAAAAGACAATATCAGGAAGATAAAAGAAAAATGTCCTTACATTCACCAATCTACATGATTAGAATATTAGAATGACTTCAAAAGACAATATCAGGAAGATAAAGAAAAAATGTCATACATTCACCAATCTACATGATTAGAATATTAGAATGACTTCAAAAGACAATTTCAATAAAGAAAAATGTCCTTACATTCACCAATCCATGATTAGAATATTAGAATGACTTCAAAAGACAATTTCAGGAAGATAAAGAAAAATGTCCTTACATTCACCAATCTACATGATTAGAATATTAGAATGACAAAAGCAATTTCAGGAAGATAAAGAAAAATGTCCTTACATTCACCAATCTGCATATTGATTAGAATATTAGAATGACTTCAAAAGTTTAATATCAGGAAGATAAAAAGAAAATGTCCTTACATTCACCAATCTACATGATTAGAATATTAGAATGACTTCAAACAATATCAGGAAGATAAAGAAAAATGTCCTTACATTCACCAATCTACATGATTAGAATATTAGAATGACTTCAAAAGACAATATCAGGAAGATAAAGAAAAATGTCCATACATTCACCAATCTACATGATTAGAATATTAGAATGACTTCAAAAGACAATATCAGGAAGATAAAGAAAAAATGTCCTTACATTCACCAATCTACATGATTAGAATATTAGAATGACTTCAAAAGACAGTATCAGGAAGATAAAAATGTCCTTACATTCGCAATCTACATGATTAGAATATTAGACTGACTTCAAAAGACAATTTCAGGAAGATAAAGAAAAATGTCCTTACATTCACCAATCTACATGATTAGAATATTAGAATGACTTCAAAAAGACAATATCAGGAAGATAAAAGAAATGTCCTTACATTCACCAATCTACATGATTAGAATATTAGAATGACTTCAAAAAGACAATTTCAGAAGATAAAAGAAAAAAATGTCCTTACATTCACCAAATCTACATGATTAGAATATTAGAATGACTTCCAAAAGACAATATCAGGTAGAAAAAAGAAAAATGTCCTTACATTCACCAATCTACATGATTAGAATATTAGAATGACTTCAAAAGACAATATCAGGAAGATAAAAGAAAAATGTCCTTACATTCACAAATCTACATGATTAGAATATTAGAATGACTTCAAAAGACAATATCAGGAAGATAAAAGAAAAATGTCCTTACATTCACCAATCTACATGATTAGAATATTAGAATGACTTCAAAAGACAATATCAGGAAGATAAAAGAAAAATGTCCTTACATTCACAAATCTACATGATTAGAATATTAGAATGACTTCAAAAGACAATATCAGGAAGATAAAAGAAAAATGTCCTTACATTCACCAATCTACATGATTAGAATATTAGAATGACTTCAAAAGACAATATCAGGAAGATAAAAGAAAAATGTCCTTACATTCACCAATCTACATGATTAGAATATTAGAATGACTTCAAAAGACAATATCAGGAAGATAAAAGAAAAATGTCCTTACATTCACCAATCTACATGATTAGAATATTAGAATGACTTCAAAAGACAATATCAGGAAGATAAAAGAAAAATGTCCTTACATTCACCAATCTACATGATTAGAATATTAGAATGACTTCAAAAGACAATATCAGGAAGATAAAAGAAAAATGTCCTTACATTCACCAATCTACATGATTAGAATATTAGAATGACTTCAAAAGACAATATCAGGAAGATAAAAGAAAAATGTCCTTACATTCACCAATCTACATGATTAGAATATTAGAATGACTTCAAAAGACAATATCAGGAAGATAAAAGAAAAATGTCCTTACATTCACCAATCTACATGATTAGAATATTAGAATGACTTCAAAAGACAATATCAGGAAGATAAAAGAAAAATGTCCTTACATTCACCAATCTACATGATTAGAATATTAGAATGACTTCAAAAGACAATATCAGGAAGATAAAAGAAAAATGTCCTTACATTCACCAATCTACATGATTAGAATATTAGAATGACTTCAAAAGACAATATCAGGAAGATAAAAGAAAAATGTCCTTACATTCACCAATCTACATGATTAGAATATTAGAATGACTTCAAAAGACAATATCAGGAAGATAAAAGAAAAATGTCCTTACATTCACCAATCTACATGATTAGAATATTAGAATGACTTCAAAAGACAATATCAGGAAGATAAAAGAAAAATGTCCTTACATTCACCAATCTACATGATTAGAATATTAGAATGACTTCAAAAGACAATATCAGGAAGATAAAAGAAAAATGTCCTTACATTCACCAATCTACATGATTAGAATATTAGAATGACTTCAAAAGACAATATCAGGAAGATAAAAGAAAAATGTCCTTACATTCACCAATCTACATGATTAGAAGAGATAAAAGGGAATGGTTAAATCTCTGTAAAGGAACCAAAATTCATGCAAGAAAACTAAAGAACTATTCTTTAGAAAGAAATTCTCAGACTACAGGATTCAATATAATGTAGAAAAGGAATGAAATCATTGGCAATAAATATGATAAAAGAACAGGAACAAGGCAATAAATGATATTAAGAAAAACTACAAGATAAATCCAAACTAAGGTATTCTAACTGATTGGTGCTTAAATTATATTTTGTTTGGTAAAATAGATATATTTCATGCCAAGAATTTCTACCTTTTGAAGGTTGTTCAATTTTTTGCGGCATTTCATGCTCAGCTTCTTTTGTTTCTGAAATAAAACAAGCAAAACAACATCAAGATAATTCCTTCTAAATCTGAGCATTTGAAAGAGATACTGCTTGGGAAATTGAACTATCAAAGTTGATGGCATTCTAGAAATGGTTGTTTGAAGTAGAGAGTGCTAAGTGAAATTGGATTATTAAAGTTTTCAAAATTCTAGATCTGGATACTGGAAGTTGTGACGACAAAAGGAATTGAAATAAGGAGTGTGATAAATTCTTTATTAGATTCTTTTATATTCCTTTTCATTATCCAAGACATTTTGTTTAAGATTTTATTAAGTTTTTCACCTCTCGGCTTCCCATCTACCATCAATGCTGTTATCTGACTCCATATTGGCAAAACATTGAGTCAGTCATACCTGAACAAATGTTGCATTCACACAAAGTTATTTATTGTATCTGAAAACACTCAAAATTATTCCTGTAAAAATAAATTATTCATTTTGTACAATTTTGCCTCTAGAATGGTTTCATCAGAAACTTACTTTCATGTTATCAATGAAATTTCTATTTAGTTTAATTTCAGATTGCTAAGAATTCAAAAACAGACTTGAAACTGAGATAATCTGGATTTGTAAGAAGAATTCTTTTGTTGGGTATCAGGGGATGTGAGTAAATATAGCTTTAACAATGATTGGGAGAAAAGGATTGTTTCCAGATACAAGTCTTATTATTTGACCCATAGTGGGGATAATAAGAGATTACACCACCCACACATCCATCCAAAAAAAAAGAGAAATCTCTATTCTGATTTTGCCATTCAAAGAAAGATAAATATAAAGTTTATATATATATATATATAGGGGGGAGAGAGAGAGAGTGAGAGAGAGAGAGACAAAGACAGAGAAAGAGACAGACAGACAGAGAGACAGACAGAAAAACAGAGACAGAGACAGAGAGAGAGACTCAGCAACAGAGAGAGACAGAAACAGAGAGTGAGACAGACAGAGGGACAGAGACAGACAGAGACACAGAGAAACAGAGAGAGACAGAGACAGTAAGAGAGAGGCAGAGAGAAAAAGTGATAGGTAAATTGTTGCCATATTATATATGTAATTTCATGCATACATGTTGTTTATTTTTTATTTTTGTTGATTGCACAGTGTAGTAGTGTCAGTTGGGTATCTTTTCTGAGAAAAAGAGCACTATGATACAATTCACTTGACCATAAATTTGGAAACAGCATGGTGGACTGTTTGTCATTTCAGAGTGCTTGGGTAACAATCAGAGGACAGTGCATGGAATTCAGAAAGAGTTGGATGAGTTGAATGATAATTAAAAATGTACAGCAGCTCAGAAAACTTTGTTCTCATAAGAAAAGGATTCAGCATGGTGGCCTACATCAAGTGCCTTGAGGGCTTAGTGCTGCCCTGGGTCAAGTGGATGGATGCTGGAAAATCTTAAGTCTGGTAACAGTACTCTGCACCATGTCACACAAGCATAAGAAACCAGTCATAACTGTCAGAAAATTTCTGTGACCACATCACCCCTTACATCTGGCCTTACTCCCCAGACTGCAACCCACTTGATTATTATGTACAGGGCACAGTTAAGCAAGAAACCAACAAAACTTCATCTAACACCAAAGATGAACTGAAGGCAAGGAATATGGAAGCATTTACCAACCTAAGCAAGGGCACTATCCAGAAGAGCTGCAAGAGATTCTGAAGTCGTCTGGAGGCTGTGATTGAATCCACTGGTGATTTAATTGAATAAATTTACTCTTTAGTATTTGAGAATGTTTTTGTGTATTTTTGTTAAATATATCTGTTAAAATGAGACATCAGTGTTGTTTTCATTTTTGTGTTATCTAGAAGACCATTCGTCCATCACGCTATGTACACACACACACACACACACACACACACACACACACACATATATATATATATATATATATATATATATATATATATAAACTAGCCAATAACAGGAAATTATGTCTCCCAACATTTACATGAATGCAGTCGAGGTAAATTCAGAATAATGCCTATTTACCAAAATGTAGATTATGACACACTCATGATGCATGAAGAAATATATATATATAAAAATACAAGACTTCCCTCAACAAAACAATATAAAAAATCTAAGACACACATGCAGACACACAAAATTCAAAACGCAATAAAAAAAAAACACACACACACACCAAATTCAAATAGTATCCCAAAAACAACAAAAAGAACTAGATGACCCGTAGAGTAGAATTGAATCAAAATTGCTGAAAACAATTTTAAAGTTTAATGACAAAATCAAAATTTTGCAAGTCAGTGAAAAACATTTTTTATAGCCAATGAAGGTGATGGAAGAAATTTAATGTGTGAATGTAAAAAAAACCCAACACGCACACATGCCTATGAACTTTCTGACCTGCTCACCACTTGACTTATCTATTGATACACAATACCTTGGTTATCAGAAATACAAACAGATCTCGATATGTGAAGTCAAAAGTTTATTTGCCTGAAGAGAGTCAACTTTGGACCCAAAACACGTGTAGCAACCCAAATATCATTATGGACACTTAATATATCACACAAGAAGCAAGTAATAATTATAATAATAGCAACAACAAATCTACACTCTAAACAAAACTTTCACAGCTTTTTGCACTTTTTCTTTCAAAAGTTCTACAATATAATTGTATTGAACACTTTTTAATACAAATGTGCACTTGTCTAATTTTATTATAACCAAAAAAAGTAATTAAACAGTCAGTATATATATATATATATATATATATATATTCATAATTGTTTCACTCAAAGGAAAACAGTTTTGCCAGTGGGGGGAGGGGTTACAGTGAGAGAAAAGGAAAGCAAAAGAAACAGAGAACAAATTACCAGGGATGTCAAAGAAGGACAAGAAAAAGTTGAAAATCAAGAAGATAGAAGATGGCAGTTGACATTGTACTTAAACTTTTGGAGATTGTAGCTATAAGAGAAGCAAGTAAATGAAAAGGAGTTCCACAGGTGTGAGGTGTAAGAGAAGAAACTGAAAGAGTATAAGTGGCAGTCACATTTGATTATTTTGACAGTAAAAAAGTAGAATCTAGTTCCCAGTTTAGCAGCACAGGTAAGTTCATGTGGTCATGGCATAAGGGAAAGAAGCCCATTTGAGCAGAAGCCATGATGATATTTGTAGAAAAGACATTGGGAAATCACATTGCATTGGTGAGAAAGTGACTGAAGTCAGGCTGCCATATCAGAATAGATTAAATTGCAGATCCTCCTTTGGATTTTGTCAATAAATCTTGAGATGAATAGAACCAGACCAGATATGGCAACAATATTCAATGCACAAATGAATGGTATATATATATATATATATATATAGTCAGTCAGTTAAGTGGCATACGTGAAACATGCTTGGGCGATCATGTCTTGAAAGAGACATGACTGACTGGGCAGAAGATTATCCCGCAGTAGGTTGACATTGCTTTCTGCGGTAAACTGGTTACCAGCCAAGGCTATAGAACCCAATCTATCCTGTTATTTAATCAATAACTAGAAGAAATAGATGGATTAATACCTTTCCCAAGGGTATTTGCGCATAAGTGAATGCAATGAATTCAACTGGAATTCGAACTCGACTCCCCAATTTCTCCACTGCCAATATCCACTGCACCACAACACGCATAGGCTTTGAACAAACAGTAGCTACCCTAGCATCTACATATCGTTCATTCAGTAATGAATTGGAATAACCTTAGCTACTGGCATGTGTTTACATTGTTTATCACACGCTAAAAATCTGCCTTCTTCTACTGAATGCCCATAGCTCAGAGGTAGAATCGCTGACTGATGTCAATTTTGTTGGGTTTCAATCCTAAAAGCAACCAGATGTCTAACCGTACTGATGAGCTGTGATACAGCAAAACATCTGTCTGCATATGACAATATATATATATATATATAAGAAAAATTAAGGCAGACACGTTATTTCATGGTGAATCGGAAGTATAGGCCTATTTCAGGTGAACCATCATCAGCTTCTGTCTTTATTTTACAAAGGATTTTACATTTTTTTTTTGTAAAATAAAGACAGAAGCTGATGATGGTTCATCTGAAATAGACCTATACCTCTGATTCACCATGAAATAACGTGTCTGTCTTAATTTTTCTTATATTTGCTCTATATGTATTAATATGCATATATATTTAGAGCTTTCTTAGAGAGTTATCCTACCACTATATGTACAGGATACTCCTTTAGATTCTTCTATACCCACACTGCATGCTGATATATAATATATATATACATTTTTAAATTTGGCAAAGCAGTAACCTTTTGTTCCTCATTCTTTGATTAAACAAGATTGACAATGCATGTCTTAAACTGACTTGTTGAAAATAGCTATTTCCCCTCTAAATTTTATCTGAGTTTGCAGATGAATAAATAAATGTATAATATATAGTGACATAAATTAATAAATATACATATGAGGGTGTATATATATATATATATATATAGTATTATTATTCAAGTGTTAATAAAATAGTGCTCAATGTATGAACAGAGCTGTATTATATATATATATTAATAAATATACATATTATCCTATGACTATGTAACAACTCTGAGTTTCATCAAAAAAAAAAATTATAAAAAAACAAAGTATCTACTCAGATACAAGTATCCATTAAAAATAATGTTCAACCAAATAAATTTAAATAAATATGTTGGTTAATACCATTTCATAACTTTCTGTAAGATTACATTATATATATATATATATATATATATATATATATATTAGTCATCCACAGACAGATCTGTTTCACTGTATCACAGCTCATCAAATCAGGGTGTGAGAGAGTAATATATATATATATATATATATATATATATATATATATATACATGCGTGTGTGTGCGTGTGTGTGTATGTATGTATATGTCTGAAAGAATGTAAGATATCACATTAAATCAAAAGTGAAAAACATCACCTGACAATGACATTAGCACATTGACTGTTGGATGGATGAAATTTATCTGACAAGAGGTGAGTTATGTAATGGAATGTTTACCTGACATTCAACTGATTGCTTCCAAACAGTGATAGCTTCTGATGTTCTCTTTAAATGTTTTCTTTTCAAGAGGAGAAAGCAAAGAACATTTACCCTGAAAACACAAGAGATCAGGTGTTGGTCATGTGACCTAAATACGGTCAATAAAGCTCGAACCTGATTGGTCCAAATTTTCACTTTCAGTCAACATAAATCAAAGAGGCATAGTAGAATAAACCCTGAAGAAAGGCAGGTAGACTTGTCATCATCATCATCAGAATCAGAATCATCATCATCAGATAACATCCATTTTCATGGTAGCATTGGTTGGATGGGGTTTTCTTGATGATTTTTTTCCAGGTCACCTGCTTTTGTGTAAGGCCTGGCTGTAATCTCAACTTCCTCAAAATCGTCATTCATAAGCCGGGTCCATGTTTAACATGGTCTACTTATCCTTCTTTGGCTATCAACCTCAACAGATATACAATTGATGACTGGATTTTCTATGTCCATTCTCTCAACATGCCCAAGCCATCTAAATCTTGCTTCACACATAGTATCTGTTATATTGGCAATACCCAGCCTATTTATTAACTCCTCTGATGATTTTCTATCTCTTAAACTGATATTGCACAGCCACCATACCATTTTCATGACTGTTCAAGCAATTTTGCAAATATCAACTTCCTTACATGGCCAGGTTTCACTACAATAACACTTTTAACGCAAAACTGTATATAGCTTTCTTTTCATCCTATGCAAAAATACCCAAGATGTTAGAAGAGTGTAAATAAAAAAGAAGTCAACACAGATTTTTTAAACTGATCCAGATTTAATGACTGTTGACCTGATACTTGATTACAGGTAAGTAAAAGCTGAATTTTAATTTAATACATTTTATTTCAGTC
The DNA here is from genome assembly GCA_037127315.1 of Ascarosepion bandense. Lineage (NCBI taxonomy): Eukaryota > Metazoa > Mollusca > Cephalopoda > Sepiida > Sepiidae > Ascarosepion > Ascarosepion bandense. Next base: position 2,606,979 of record JBBBDQ010000175.1, on the reverse strand, counting down.
TTTTCTTACATGTAAATACATACATCAGTATTTGTTTATCTCTGTGCAATTGGGCATATTACCTTAAAATACTGGTTCTCATCTAATTACCAAAGTTAAGCAATGTTAAAGCTGATTAGTATTTAGATGGGTAGCCTTTTGAGAATACCAGATGTTGTAAGCTTGTGGGTGTGTGGGTGATGTAATGAACACCACATAAGAAAATAGATAGAAAGATAGATAAGTACACAGAAACATACATACACAACACATCACCCAATAATTCCTGAGTCTAACTAATAAAACAACAACTTTCAGGCAAAATTTGACTTTATTAATCAACATCGTCTCCTTCTAGGGTGATACACCGATTCTAACATTTCTCTAAACAATTTGATGCCTTTTATGTAGACTGATTTGTCTTTGGCTTCAAAATATGTCTCAGTTTCTGATATTACTTCTTCACTGGAGCCAAATTTTTTTCCCTGGGGCATTATTTTGAGGTCTGCAAACAACCAGTAGTCACTGGGAGCCAAATCTAGAGAATAGGGTCATTGCAGAAGCAATTCCTAGTGCAATTTATATGGTTTTGCCATCATTGCAATCAATTTGTGACATGATGCTAGGTCTTGGTGAAAGATCACTTTTTCCTTCTTCATTTGTGGCTATTTTTTGGTGAATTCTTCCTTCAAATGCACCAATAATGATATATAATATTTGCTATTGTTGGTTCTTTCTTTTTCAAGGTAATCAATGAACAAAATATCTTGCTCATCCCAAAATACTGAGGCCAAAACTTTACCGGCTGATATTTGTCTCTTTGGTTGCTTTGGATGGCTTTTACCTGCTGCTGTCTGCTCTGTTGACTGCCAATTTGACTCCGGAGTGTAGTGGTGGATCCATGTTTTATCCACTGTCACATATTTATGCAAAAACTCCTCCTTGTTGCATTGAAATAGTTGCAAACAACACTCTTAATCATTGAAAATATCAATAAAGTACTATTTCACTATATCTGCTTATTCTATGTGCTGTCTTTTCAGAACTTTGTTGATCATGGCTCTCCACAATTTTCAGTTCATTGTAGCTTTTAATAAATTTTGTCTTACTTCTCCTAAACCTTGTTCTGCCATCCATTTACTCAAGCTAACTAGGTAGATTTTGCATTGTTTTCCTCTCTCTTGCTGTTAATCTCTTCTCTGTCAGATTTTCCAAGATTTCTTTTCCCATTAAATACCCTAGAAATTTCAACAATTTCTTCCTGATGGTAAATATAAGTGTCCTTTTCATTTCTATTTTTTAAAAACTTTGTCATTGCTCACATGTTCAGTTCATGATATTCTCACTATCCTTCTGTAGATCCACATTTATGTTGCTTTGAGTCTCTTCTTCTGTGAAGTCATCACTGCCATGTAGGAGAACTGGTATTACATAACAGTTCAGTACTCTTTTCTTTGTCTCTAACAAAATGTTTCAATTTCTTAATACTTTGCTTAGCTTTTGGAAGGCATTCTTTCACTATTCAAATGTGCCTTCAGGTTTAACAGAGGATAACTCTGTTAAAACACTTCTCAGATATTTAGATTGTTGTAATTGTTTGATTTTGGTATTTCTGATTTCTAATTTGCATGTAGAACCATTTCTTTTGCTGTCAACTGCGTATTTAGCCTTTTCTTCTCACTTTCCATCATTGCCTTCTGTAGGGGTTCTTGTGTAGCTTCCTTTCTGAGTGTCATAGCGGCATCACCCATCCAACGGATTGAACTCTTCTGACCACTACATATGCCTTCCCTCACAAGAGATGGTAGATAGAGTGAGTAGCTTGAGACTATCTAGTAGATAGCCTGAGAAGAACACCCTGAACATAGCCGAGAGTCGTCTTGAACACTGATAACGTAACGAGATTATGAGTCCCAGTTCGAAGGTCGAATTATAATATTACTCACTAACTGTATTATCGTTCTACTAACAAAGTTCCAAGTGTTGTATTTTGCTGTGTTTAATATATATTCATTATTTCCTATTTTGGTTGTTGTTGTATTATTTCTTGCTGGACCCTTAACTGGGTCTACAACACTGTGCTTGCTATCAGCACTGTCATCTGCATAATGAACATTGTTAAGGTTGTGCCTGCCAATAATAAATTCTAGTAGGACTTCTAATTCTCTCTGAATCATCACACCCTATACTTAAGAAAATTCTTAAAAAAAAAACTCTTAAGTTAGTTTCATACTATATATATATATATATATATATATATATATATATATATATCCGAGTGAATACAGAACGAAGAATTCTTTCCATGTCCAAAACATTAATTTAAAACAGTGCTCGATATATAATTTTCTATATAGAGCTGTGAATATTTATTTTAAATTATACTTTAGAACATGTACATGACTTCTCTATATATAATCGCTATGATGGCACATCATTTTCTGCATCGGAGTACCAATGCTTCATCAGGCGATGTGATACTGGAAATCCTTTTCATTTTTATTTATTTAGTTTTGTCAGGGGTATTAGCTGGAGGGTTTTGATATTGTGATATTTCTTTGACAGTTGGAATTTTTTGTGGGGAGTGTTAGTGTGTGTTGGTGGGTGTTGGCAAGATAATGTAGTCAGTCTGTGACCGTTGGAATTTATTAGTTGGTGCGGATATTTTTTTTGTTTATTTTTATTTTTGCAGAGTCTTTACAATCGGTGTAAGTTTGCATGTTTAATCTTAATATTGGGTTTAGGGAATGTGTTTTTTGTCTTACATTTTTAATTTTTGTCTTACATTTTAATTTTATATACAGTGGGGAAAATAAGTGTTGGACACATCCCATTATTCTTTATTTAACACATTTTTTATGCAGCGAATAACGCGAAAATTTAACAAGAAATAGTTACTCATTTAACAATAACAAATAACTTTAGAAATTGGAACATTTTAATGCATAACAAAAATTATATAATAAAAACGAGAATAGCCTGGAAAAAAAGTGTTGGACACATTGTTTTAAATTATATTTTATTATTATTTTTTATAAATAATGCTGGAAATTGTTATTTGCATTTTAATTTGCCGACACTATTATACGTTTTAGAAGTGTCTCGATTGTTGTAGACCATTGTAATAAAAAGACAGATACGGAGGTAGCTTAAGATAAGCTTTATTTAACTAAGAATTAAGCAAGGTATAAGACGCCGCGAATCTGCAGCTTAGTTAGAAGGAATAAAGAAAGAAGGAAAGAAAAAGTCAAGGGAAGTAATTCACTTCTGGAAGGTACAAGCGGAAGTTAAAGAGTTCTCTTTTCTTTCAGCACAACCATACTCTACGTCGTTGGAAAGTATTGGAACACGTTAGTCACCAGTAAGCCATCACGCGTGAAGGTTCTCAGGATGAGTAAACGTAAAGAACTCTCTCAAGTCGTCCGTGATAAGATTATTGCCGAGCACAAGAATGGAATTGGTTATCGGCGTATATCTGCTCAATTCAAAATCTCTGTAAGCACCATAGGAAACCTTATTAGGAAATGGAAGGTGCATGACTCAACCGTGAACTGTCCGCGCACTGGAGCTCCTCGCAAGATGTCGGATCGAGCAGTAAGGAAGATTGTACGAAAAGTTCAGCAGCAACCGAGAACAACACGAGGCGAACTTCAGAAAGATTTGGAAAAAGCAGGGATAGTAGTAACGAAACCAACGATTAGTAATGTACTCCGACGCAACGGTCTTAAATCGCGTACACCTCGAAAGACACCATTACTAAAAAAATGTCATGTTAATGCTCGTCTGGAGTTTGCAAGAAGCCACTTATTGAAAACAGATGATTACTGGAATAATGTGATCTGGTCCGATGAGACGAAAATTGAACTTTTCGACATTAACTCTATACGTCGAGTATGGAGAAGAGATGGCACAGCGCACGATCCCAAGAACACCCTCCCCACTGTAAAGTTTGGTGGTGGAAATGTCATGCTCTGGGGATGCTTCTCTTCAAATGGTACTGGGTCACTTCATATTATAGATGGAAAGATGAATGCAGCCAAATATCGGGAAATTCTTGAAAATAATCTCTTGCCTGCTTCCAATGCGTTAGGTATGCGACAGGGATGGATCTTTCAACAAGATAATGATCCCAAACATACTGCTAAAATAACCTCCGATTGGTTCGTACAGAACAAAATAGATGTTCTTAAGTGGCCCAGTCAGTCCCCAGACTTAAATCCTATAGAAAATCTATGGAGAGAGCTCAAAATCATGGTCCACCAGCGAGATCCACATAATATTCAGGATTTGAAGAAAGTATGTGTTGAAGAGTGGGCCAAAATCTCGCCTAATCGTTGTCACAAATTAGTTTCGTCGTATAGAAAACGCCTCGAAGCTGTAATAGCCAATAAGGGGTTTTCAACTAAATATTAGATGAAATTGTGTTAGTGTGTCCAACACTTTTTTTCCAGGCTATTCTCGTTTTTATTATATAATTTTTGTTATGCATTAAAATGTTCCAATTTCTAAAGTTATTTGTTATTGTTAAATGAGTAACTATTTCTTGTTAAATTTTCGCGTTATTCGCTGCATAAAAAATGTGTTAAATAAAGAATAATGGGATGTGTCCAACACTTATTTTCCCCACTGTATATATATATATATATATATATATATATATATATATTTATATATACAGGGTGTCCATAAAGTTTGTATGCACTTTAAAAAATTTATAACTTTATTTGCAATAGAAATAATTTGCACATGGACTTCAGAGACACCCTGTATTTATATAAATTTGAGGCATTTTCAACCAGATAAAGAATGGCAGCAAAAAAGAAAATTAATACTGAGCATCAGGAAGAGACAATTGAAGTTCCTGGGACATGCAATGAGGAAGGAGAGCTTGGAGAACCTGATACTGACTGGCCAGATAGAAGGAAAAAGTGACAGAGGAAGGCAGCGGATAACATATTTGCAGGGCCTGATCAGGTGGATGACGGAACGGGGGTTGCGAGGTGTAACAGGAGCAAACATGCTAAGAGCCACAAGAGATACGGATACGTGGAGAACCATGATCACCTACGTCCTAAAGGGACAGGGCACATAGAAGAAGAAGAATATAATATTTTTATTAATATTTTTTATTATTGATATAATATTTTTATCTCTTAACGTTTACAAGACTAAAATCAGTATTTGAAAAAAATATGTTGAAAATTAATTTTAAAAAATTATTGTTGATTTTTTCATTCATTTAGTGAATGAATTGAAGAGATCAGCTTCAAACTAGATCTATTTCTGAGTCACTCTACATCAAACCCGTAAGCTGGATGTGAACAGTAAGAAAGCAAAAATAATAAAATCAATCTCTGTCCAAGGGCTCCAAATATTGCATCGATATCACAAAACAAATACACAAAAAAAAAAAACTAAACAAAACCAAAAGGAGCCAATCACAAACATTGCTACTAAAGCAAAAGGCATGATAAAATACACCATGTCTATTTAGGATGTGAGTTGTGGTGCAGCGGATGTGCATTGTGGTGCAGCGGATGTGCATTGTGGTGCAGTGGATATCGGCGCAGAACGAGAAATCGAGGAGCCAAGTTAAAATTCCATTTGAATAACTTGCATTCACTTATGCACAAATATCCTTGGGAAATTTATTAATCCATCTCTTCCCTCCATTTATGGGTTAAATAACAGGACAAATTGGGTTCTATAGCCTTGGTCAATGACCAGTCTACCACAGAAAGCAATGGCAACCTACTGCGGGATAATCTTCTGCCCAGTCAGTCATGTCTCTTTCAATCATGATCGCCCAAAAGCGTGTATCACATATGGCACTTAACTGACTGACTGACTGTTTAGGAACACTGCTTATGACAACACATGCACTATTTGAGCCCCTACTGACACTCCCCATCCTTTAGATTGCTTCCCTCACCCATAAAGAGACATTCCATCATGATCCTCTGTATTGACAATATAAAGAATGGTTTTCTCTTAGGCTAACATACAAGTATTTACAGCTATATCAAACAAGTTTCAAATTCTGGAAAGTGTTTTAGCTTAGGTGTAACTGTGAATTCTGTTTTAATAATTTTCTTTCTTGCCTTCTCACATATGGAACTCTCTTCAGATTACTTTCTTTCCACCTACATCAATCACCATCCTCTGTCTTCTTGAATTCTGTTCTTTTATTTTTATTTCAATAAAGCGTTCTAATTCTCTTCCACTCCCAGTAACCCTTTGCATCTTAATGGGATTTAACTTAATATTTTCCCTTTTTCAGAATGGTGGAAAGGTAGTGTAATGGTTAGCAACTCAGAAAAAAAAACATTTTGGCTATCTTAGCAGCTCAGATACAGTCTCTTTCTCACAAGTGCAATGTGGCTTCCCTGTGTCTCTTCTACAAATACTTTCACAGTTTCTGCTCTGATGAACTTCGCCCACTGATACCCACTATATATGAATTTACTCAAGCCACAAGACCAGCAACTAGGTCCCACCTTTTTCTTGTGAAACCAATAAAATGTAAACGCAAATTCTATTCCAGCAGCTTCTTTTCTTGCACTTCCCGCCTGTGAAATTCCCTTCCGTGTACTTGCTTCACCAACAGCTACAATCTCCAAGAATTTAAATGTAAAGTCAATAGTCATCTTCTGTCTCACTAACTTGCATCCTCTCTCATGCTCCTTTCTCCATCCACTTCACTCTCATCAGCATTCTCATCCTTTTCTTACCCACTTTCTGACACCTTCTATAACCTGTCACTCTTTCTCATAACTTTTCTCCTATGTAACCCCCTTCACACCAGTGGCAGTAAACTGCCTTGCTTGGGGTAATATGATTATACCCTTGTGAAATATATGAATCAATCTCTTCTCCACACCAGCTTTGAGTTAAATGGCAGGGTTGACTGGGTTCTCTTATCTTGAGATGGCAACCAGTTTTGAAGAAAAATTGAATTCAAAACTAAACTGAAGAGATATGGGTTTTCTGTGGCTATCTTTCCCTGAATGCAACACTGCTATAATATATACAATATATATGATGCCTAACAGCCATAATGGGTTATAATACTTGTATTGTATTTCTCAGAAGTGCTTGATATATGGGGCTGGTTGCCATTCTTATAACTGCATTAAATTTTGTAGCTGTTGTTTCTTTTACTTGACAGCAGACAAGCTTGAGATAAACAGTGATCAGTTTCAAACAAACAGGAAACATAACAGCTTAATTAACTAAAACATGTGTTTCCTGTTAAGTGATGATTACCCGACTCTTTTCAGGATCAATGAAGCAGTCAAGCAGGAGAATGGGAGTAGAAAGACCTTCTATTCAGAAAAATTAAGAAATCATTTATATAAATCATTGACACCAGATATTTGACAGATCAACCCCAAAATAAAAAAAAAATAACTGTTTTTTCTCTGATTTAGTTAGCTTATTTCATATTTAAGAGGCATTTATAAGCATTTTTTATGTGCTGTGTACATTCAGAATGTGAACAACATGGCTCTCCACAACTTTCTATCTTTTGCTTTTAGCAATCATCTTACTATCCGTCCCACCCTGTTTCACTACCCATTTACACAAGCATATTAGATACGTTACTGATGAGTTTCCCATCCATGGTATTCTCAGCATCCGTTGGAACAATATCACTCAAGTCACCTCTTCAGATGTGAGGAAACTGCCCAGAATTTATAGGAGAGACATTATTAAGTTGTTAATAAAATAATGTCTGATTTTAAAATCAACTTTTATTCTTGAATTAATATATTTAAACAAAGTATAAATGGGTGAAAATAAGAATCCTGTATGTCCGTACATTTTTGCCATTGAGTTACAAGGTTATTGATGCAATTATGATGAAACTGTAAACATTTGGATGCCAAAAAAACTTTGAATACAGTTTATGAATCTTCTTTGCAGTGAAATGGGCATAATAGCAGTGGGAGTATAGCAGATGTGGCAAACTCTGATATCCCAAGTTGGTGAGTTTCTGGCAATATGTGGCCAAATATGGCAGATCTAGCAATCTCTGATATTCCAAGTTGGTGAGTTTCTGGCAATATGTGGCCAAATATGGCAGATCTAGCAATCTCTGATATTCCAAGTTGGTGAGTTTCTGGCAATATGTGGCCAAATATGGCAGATCTAGCAATCTCTGATATTCCAAGTTGGTGAGTTTCTGGCAATATGTGGCCAAATATGGCAGATCTAGCAATCTCTGATATTCCAAGTTGGTGAGTTTCTGGCAATATGTGGCCAAATATGGCAGATCTAATAAACTCTGATTTGAAGGAAGAAATCACCAAAAACAACCACAAATGAAGGAGAAAAATGTGATCTTTCACCTACACAATATACTGAGTCACAAGTTGATTGTAACAATGGCAAAACTACATGAAGTGCACTTTGAATTGCTTTGGCATTCCCTTTATTCTCCAGATCTGGCTTTCAGTGACTACTGGCTGTTTGCAGATCTCAAAAGTATGCTCTAGGGAAAATAATTTGACTTCAATGAAGAAGTGATATCGAAAACTGAGGCATATTTTGAGGTGAAAGACAAATTGTTCTATAAAAAGGCATCAAAATGTTTAGAGAAATGTTGGAATCAGTATATCATCCTAGAAGGAGACTATGTTAATCAATAAAGTTGAATTTTGTTCAAAAGTTATTGTTTTATTAGTTAGAGCCGAGATTTATTGAGTGATGTGTTATTAAAACATAAAAGGTTTATTTTAAAATTGGTCATTATTTTCCAGACACCAACCTAATACACTCTTTTCTTGTCTCTTAATACTTTGCTTAACTTTTCAAAAGCATCTTTCACAATTCTAATATGCCATATGATTTTTGGCTTCCATTTTCTGCTCTCTATTAAAACACTACCCAGATATTTTAACTTCTATGCTTGATTTATTTTAACATCTCCAAATGATATTTTTAATAATGATGTGCACCCTGTGCATGGCCCAAGAGCTACTCAAGGTAGAGGGTTTACAGAGTTAAGCATGTTCCTATGACACAATGAAATGATACACAAAATTGAAGTTTAATGCAAGCTTATCAGTTATAATGTGGCAAAATTCTTAAGGCCCCTTGGCACTTTTCCATTTTGGGTCACCTCAAGTGACAGGCAATAAACCCAGCTCCCTCCCGAAGGAGAGATGCTGCCTGTAGGGTTGACCCCCGAGGCTTGAGTTAATAATATTGGCAGAAGAGTAAACTCTGCCAGTGGCTCAAGACACCAATTATACCACTGACAACAGTACAAGTACCATGCCCTCATAGAGAGTCTATGTATATCATCTACTCATAAACATATGCTAATAAGTGGTAGCACTAACCAACCACTAATATACGTACATATATACATTATCTATATATCTATATAATATCAACTGCCTGATGAATATTCATAAATATTCTTGAATTTAAAAGCTTTGATAAACAAAATGACATTCTTGCTTTTATATATAGACACATGCAACAAAATAAATTGTACAGTGTTTTGATAAATTCTCTCAGAGGAAAAACCACATTATTTTAACTCTTGTTTTTTTATTCATTTTGTCCCTTTACAGATCAGTCAGTCAGTTACGTGCCATTTGTTAAACACATTTCTCAAAAGAGACATGACTGTGCAGAAGATTTTCCCACAGTAGGCTGGCATTACATTCTGTAGTAGACTGTTTGACAGTCAAGGCTATAGAACCCAATTTGTCCTTTTTTTTAACCCATAGCTGGAGGAAAGAGATTGATTAATACCTTTTCCAAGGGTATTTGCATATAAGTGAATGCAAGGAATTCAACTGGAATTTGAACTCAGCTCTCTGATTTCTCATTCTGAGCTGATATTCACTGCACTACAATGCTCATTCCTCTACAGATACACTATCTGAAAATTATATATATATTAAAAGCAGAAGAACAAAAAGCCCTGAATAGAGATAATATCACAATAATGTCTTCACAAAACTTCAAAGTCAGCATGACTGAAATAACACTGCTCATGAAGTGAAAAACCTCTCCACATTAATTCTCTTATTGCTCTCTTTCTTGATATTGAGCACTTTATGACAAAAAATCTGCTTACCTAAAATGCTTTTCTACTAGTAAACTATAGAAAAAGCAGCAATTTTGGCACTGAGCATCATTACAATTTAACACTATATATATATAGAATAAAACGTGTGAGAATCTGTGAATGTTTTGTTTAAAGTGTAGATTTATTATTGCTATTATTATTATTATTATTATTATTATTATTACTTGCTGTTTGTATTGTATATTAAGTGTCCATTATGGTGTTTGTGATGCAAAAGCAAATAGATCACGATATGTGAAGTCACAAGTTTATTCACCTGAAGAGAGTCAATTTTAGACTCGAAACATGTGTAGCATTACAAATACCATTATGGACACTTAATATATCATACACAAAGCAAGTAATAATAATAATAATAATAATAATAATAATAATAATTTACACTTCAAACAAAAGATTCATGGCTTCTCACACTTTTTATTCTATACCACTTTCTCTTATTGGAACAACCCTATTTCTATTTTTAATATATATATATATATATATATATATATATATATATATATAAGAAAGAAGAATTTGTCACTTAAACTGAGCTGTTATTATGTTCTGACTCATTAAAGCTGGTTTGTCAACTTCAAGTAGATTTTATTCCTTAACTCATCATTTACATTAAAAGATAAAATTTGCATTTCATTTAAAAACTTATCAAATGATCACATCACAAAGTTTAATCTTTCTAACATTTATAATGTTGCAAAAAGGTACATCTGTTTGGAGTACCTATTGTACCTTGTTTTTTTCTGACCACATATAAACATGACCACCTAATATTTTCTGCTACTACTTTGCTGTTTTCTCTTTTAGGCTGACATCAGGTTTTTTCTTAAATTGTAACTTTTCTGTAGGTCATATTTTCTTCCAAGTATTTGGCACCCAAGACATGTACACCCTTGTGCAAATTAATTGAAACGACTGCTTTAGTTTCCTTTCTTTTACTATCCAGTCAGTTTTAGACCCACTTAAGTGACAGGGTGTAATCGATTTCTATTTTAACTTCCAATTAGGTCATTTGCAGTGGTGTGCAGTACTATGAAACTTATTTTGGGGTGAATGATGAAATTTGTTTGGCCTTGAAAAATATTGTGTCATCTGTGATTGTATCAGATTTTCATCACACCCAGACACTATAGTCTTCACTGTTGATTAGTTATCCTACAGTCATTGTCTGAGATGGACATTACTTCAAGAAAGTATAAAAAACTGTAATGCTGCATAAACACACTGGCAAGCCTTATGGAGAGATTGCAGATCTTGTTGGTGTCAGCCTTTCAACTGTCAGTCATGTCATCAAGGTGAAGAACAAAACTAGATCCATCAGTCCAAAATGGAAAGGAAGATGTGGTCAAAAGAAAAAATAATGCCTGACTAGAAATGATGTATACATGATCAGGAAAAGTGTGAAAGTTCCTAAGAAGACATTATTCATTTTGTTTCAATTAATTTGCCCAAGGATATATATCTATCACCCAGTTCACACTCCACCCACGTCTATTGAACAGGTGAAGAGGCTCATCCCTTGTTCCCTGTTTAGGATGTGGTTTCCGGCTTTCTCTTTTCCAATCTTTTCACTATTACGTAGCCCCCTGCACATCAGTGGCGTTACCGCCTTGCTTGGGGTGATACGATTAAATAAAAAAAAGCCTGTTTTTTTTTTGTTTTTTTAATCATTTCACCCCGAGCAAGGCATTCCACTGCCACTATTGTGCAGGGGGTTACATGAGAGAAAGTGTTGAGAAAGAGTGGTTGGGTAGATGGGAAGAGTGTTTGAGAGAATGGATGCGAGTTAGTGTTAGGAGGTGTCTATTGACCTTACATTTAAACTCCTGGAGATTGTAGTTGTCAGGGAAGCAAGTATGTGGAAGAGAATCCCACAGGCAGGAAGTGCAAGAAAAGAAGCTGTTGGAGTAGAAATTGCAGTTACAGCTTATCTGTTTTACTGTAAAAGGGTGAGACCTAGTTGCTAAGCTAGTATCTCGTGCAAATTCATACCTAGGGGGCACCAGTGATCGAAGTTCATCGGAGCAGAAGCCATGAAAGTATTTATAGAAGAGGCACAGGGAAGCCATGTCTGCTTCAGGAAGTAAGCTGTTTTCCCTTCTACATATAATAAGTAAGTTTTAAATTTTAATATCTTTCCATCAACAAAAATTCCGAAGATTAATGAAATCATTTTAACAACCAGCATGTTGAAATTATTTGTTTAACCATTATTTTTAGTCGATACTCGTATTTGAGTAGATATTCTGTTTTTAATCAAACAGTATATTTATATATTTATTTCTATTGGCCTGATTATTTACAATAAATTTTGTATGAAAATGTGTGTCATTCAGCAGGATTCAAACCCCTATGTTGATATGTTCAAATCCTGACGAATGATGCACATTTTCGTACATAATTTATCATAAATAATCAGGCTGGTAAAAATAAATATACTGTTTGCTTAAAAACAGAATATCTACTCAAATAGGAGTATTGAGTAAAAATAACGTTCAAACAAATAATTTCAATATATATATATATATATATATATATATACAAGATTAATATGAAGAAGCAAAACTCTGCTCAAAGAAACTTGAAATTTAGGGAAGGTACAATTGTAATGTCATCATTCTTTGGGGTTCAAATGAAGAAAAACCTCTGAGAAGTCAGAACATCACAATAATACCTTCACAAAACTTTGAAGTTGGCATAACTCTGTACAGCTTAGTGACAAACTTCTCCACTTTAATTCCATTAATGCTCGATATTAAGCACTTTATCAAAAAAATCTGCCAAAATATCCTTTTATCAATAAAGCACTGAAAAACAACAATCTTGTCAGTAAGCATCATCAAAGCTCAACACTAATATATATATATATATATATATATATATATATATATATATAAACTTATTTATAAATGGAACTTTGTCTCTGTGTGTGTATGTGTGTGTATGTGTGTGTGCATGTCTTTGTGTGTCTGTGTGTGTGTGTGTCTGTTACCTATAGACTCTGAAACGGCTGAACCGATTTTCTTGAAAATTTACACAGTTGTACTATAAGTGTCTGTGAATGTTCTTAGCTAGGTTTTGTGTTGAGGTACCCCCGATAAATATCGAAAATTGATAATCGAAAAAATCGGGTTATATAAGGAGTGGTCCAATTTTAATCAAAATTGATACACTCATAGACAAAGACATAAGAAATGATATTCAGAAGTTTCAAGGCTGCAGTTCTTACAATAGTGCAGAAAATCGATAATATATATATATATATATATATATATATATATATATATATATAAAAGGCAAGATGTTTGTGTGTGTGTGTGTGTGTGTGTGTGTGTGTGTCTGTTTATCTGCCTGTACGTCTGTATTTTTTTCAGCCCTTTTATTTTAGTTTTTGCTTCAGGTTTGGTTCTAAGTAGGTATAATTGTAGTTCTTAGTCTCAGCCATGATACCATTTACTCAGAGGACTTATTTAGCCTTCAAAATTCAGTTTACATCGAAAAACTTATTTGATATCCATACCAGGAAATCAAAATTTGACTTACATCTATTCATTTTTCTTTCAGTCTATGGTTTCACTTTAACTGGAAACAACTATTGCTTTTTAGTCTTTCATGCCAATGTCTAAAGAGTCTGAACTCCAGGACCATGGATTAGTTTTAAAGCTTTCATTACACCCAAGAAATGCCAGGCTATACTGCTAGTACACACATAAGGCAACATATCTTCATTCAAACATGTTTCATTGAATAATATAGACATACATATTATGCTAAACTCCCATTGCTCCTAATGGAGCACAGGCCACTGAATACCCTTCTCCATTTATAAGGGGATTGCTGATGCCTCTGTAACTTTTTTTATGGGTAGGTTTTGACCCTACGCCAACCCCTTTATACTCCTTTACTGATAACAATTTCCCCACTTTGTCTCTCTCTCTATATATATAGTGAAAATAAATTTTAAAATCCATTGCTGATAATTTATTTCATAAATATTTTTTAAAAAGTATTCAACTACTCAGACCAATTTTTTTTTACAAAAATGAATGGGTTAGATTTATCCAGATGGAAGGAATAGTGGGGGAGGAGGATGAAGGAAATGATTTTATTGATGGGAGAGGGAGTCAGATGTACAATGTTTATTTCTAAATATGGATGTCATATTTAGAATGTTGTATTTCTATCCCAGATGATAAGATGACTTTGGATTGAACTTAAAGTTAAACATTCTCAAATACAGGACAGTAAATTTAGGGGCTTTATTTTAACTATGAGAATTTAATTGTTAGATTCTTATATTAATTTTGACAGCAATAATAATATCTACACCTTATAAATGTAATCTTCTTGGTTTCATGACAATAATACTATCATGTATGATAACAATGTTAATGATGATGAAAATAATAACAAAATAAAAAAATAAAAAGTATAATTTTGAATAAAAAACTAATAATATTATTATTATCATTATTATTAATGACAATAATAACAATCATAAAATAATAATAATTATTATTATTTTTGATAATAATAATAATAATAATAATAATAATAATAATAATAATAATAATAATAATACTTAAAAATCTATAATAATAAAAAGGATAATAATAATATTGATAATGGAGCCATAACAACACACAACGACCTACTTTAGGTCTTTCTGCAGACTTGGTAGGTAATGCAACCATAGCAGAAATCAAATTATGATGAAAAATGACATAATAATATTAATAATAATAATAACAATTAAAAATATGAAAATAAAAACAAATTAATAATGCTATAAATATAAAGTCTTTTATGAAATATTACATGAGTATTACATGAAAACATTGGAGAGCCATTTTAAAGGAATTAACTGATATACTTATTTGCATATAAATCTTTACTTGCACATCTACTTGTTTATAAATGTAAACACTTACATGTATATACAACCACATGTACCTCTGAAAAAAAAACTACATTCACTCATTCTGTGTGTATATATATAAATATATACACACACACAGAATTAATTTTTATATATACACATATATGCATAAGCAAATGTATATAAAATGTAAACTTATCACTATACTCGTTTCGAAAAACCCTCCGAGTATATACACGGAAGGAAAAAATAGACGTAAAAAAAGAAAGCACTAAACACATGAACATCAGTCAAAGTACGTAGCCCAAAGAAAAAACTGGAGACGAGTAATCTATAACAAAAAGTGCTCAATACATAAGCAGAGCAGACAAAATAGAAGAGCCAGCCTTCCCTGAAGATCCCGTTAGGTGAAACGTAGGTAGGTTTGTTAGCTCTTTAGGTTATCTATTTTACATACACTTACACATATTTTAATCTTTATATATACACTTTATTTCTGAGATGAGTTATTGTACCTATTTATATTGTTTGGACTGTTGTCCTCATCTTTACTGTCATATTCACAATGTTTCGGGTCATTGTATGCATCAGCTTTCTTCAGGTGAAATACTGGGCCATATGTCCTTGTAGATAAAGTGTTGGTAAGTAATACAAAATTGAGCCAAAGAGTTGTGAGTTCAATACCTGGCCACAGCAGAGTTGGACAAAAATTTGTGGAGTTTAGTTACAAAAGGGAATTAGCTAAAACTAAGATATCCAGAAAAGGTATGGCATGTGGAACTAGAACAATCTACCCCTATGAAATAAAAGAGTTTGGTTTAATATTCCAACATATATCACCTGAAGAAGGCTGGGGTGTACAACAGCTGAAACATTGTAAATATGAAAATAAAGATGATGATAACAGTTTGTTTGTTTGTTTTTGAGGCTTAACGACCTATCAATCCTTATGGGATCATTTAAGGTCATAACCAATGATTTTTGGGTAAGGTTATTTTATTTTTACAACATTTTTCTTTTCACGATTCATTGGGATTTGCTTTTAAGAGCAGGGTCCCCAAGTCCTAACCTTGTTATTTAACCGATAACTGGAGGGAATGGACGGATTAATACCTTTCCCAAGGGTACCAGTGCTTAAGTGAATGCAGGGTATTCAACTGGAATTCGAACTCGGCTCACTGATTTCTCTTTCCGAGCCGATATCCACTTCACCACAACGCACATCCGTCACTATATGCTTACAGCACCTGGTATTCCAAAGCGGTCACCCATCTAAGTACTGACCAGGCTCAACGTTGCTTAACTTTGGTGATCAAGCGAGAACCGGTGTATTCAACGTGATAGGCGTAAGCCAATAACAGTTTAAATGATATAGTGGGATTAAAAACATTATTATCAAGGAAAAAAATTTAAATTTTGTTGTAAAACTGCTTAAAAATGTTGTTATGATTTACAAAATCATGTTATTCATTATTTGCATGTCATGTTTCAATAAATTTGCATGAGTATAATCAAGGACACAAAAATTAAAATGTATACAAAACTAAGGATAAAAGGTTTTATGGTTCATCCTTAAAAACAAAAAAAGTAATAAAAAATAAAATAAACTAAAGATGGAAGACATTCTGCTAGTGTGACCCACTGGTGTCTCATTCTTTGTAATAACTTCCTGCTTTTTATTAAATTGTCATAAAAAAAAGTATCCAAAAGAAATTAAAAAAAACAATTTCAAATAAAATAAAATTATGCCTATGAAGTTAAAGATTATTTCATATTTTGAAGGGTCAGATATGTTGTCTATTAAGTGACGTTTGTTTTGTACAATATGTCAGTCCATATCAATATAACAAGATGAAGCTGATAATTATCTCCCTTAGCTTGGAATCTACATTCAATTCACATGAAGTAAACATGATTATATATTTATGATTTTCCAACCAATCAATTTAATTCATGGATCAGAGTGGACAATACTGTCTAACAATTCAGAATTCTACAGATTTTATGTACCTTTGTATTTCAAATAAGGGGCAATTATTCTTTTGTTCAAGAAAAATCCACTTAGGACAAACTTATTCTGATTATTCCTGCAATGTAGCCTGCAAGCATTATAAGACAAAGCATTTCCTTTCAATATCCAATAAAATGTGTGGTTGGAATAAAAATGTCCAAAAAAACAGTTATCAAGAAGTTATAAGATATTAAAAATAAGAAATGTTTTTAAAATTTAATAAAATATATAAAAATAAATAAAATAAATGAAAAAATAATTATTCAAGCAAATCTGTTTGAAACTCAAAGCTAGAATCTTTCAATATACACAAACATGTCACTTCATTTACCCCAAATCAATTCAGCATTTAATGCTGTATGAGGTAAATCAGAGTTTTATGCATTCAACTATATTTTAAGGAAAAATTGCAAGTTAAGAATTTTTACTTACTTTTTTTAAAAAAAAAATAATGTAAACAGAATAATCATTCATGTAAAACAACAAAATATAGAACCTTAGATAAATATATAGCTTAAACAGTAGCATGCAAAAGGGAGAGCTGATGGGACAGTGGGCTTGGGTGATACTCCCTGGGGGGTGGCACTTCCAATGGAGTATATAATTTTTGTTTTTATTTAGCAAATACACCTAAATTTAGATACTAAAAATAAATAAAAGAGTTTTAGTTTTAGTTTTAAAATGTTTATAATTGGCTACTGGTAATTTGAGTAGATATTCCTGTCTGTTGGTTGGTATGGACCCCACTTACAAATGGTGATTGATTTGGACTGCTAATTGAGTATCAGTCAGTTAAGTGCCATACGTGATACACACTTTGGGTGATCATGTCTCGAAAAAGACATGACTGATTGGGCCAAGCAGACTGACTGGGCAAAAGATTATCCAGCAGTAGGTTGCCATTGCTTTCTGCAGTAGACTGGTTGCCATCCAAAGCTATAAAACCCAATCTGTCCTATTATTTTAACCCATAACTGGGAGGAAGAGATGGAGTAACACTTTTCTCAAGGGTATTTGTGCTGGAATTCGAACTTGGCAACCTGATTTGTCATTCAGAGTCAGGGAGTCGAGTTCAACTCGTTAAGTATACCTTGTCCAAAAGAAAATACACTAAGTATACAGTTGCGATTTTGTTTGGGTTGAGGGTAGAGTAAGAGGCACCAGTCACAAACCTCACCCCAGGTGCTACCAGACCTCTGCACACCACTGAGTTTAAATATATACATTTGCAAAGATACAAGTATATGCAAGATTAAATATAAAGGTGCAAATATGTGTTTTCATGCAGTTCATATGCATTTCTAGATTTCTAAGAAAGAGCATGCATATTGATCAGATAAAAAGAATTAAACTTTGTATAAAGAAATACAAATTTTAAAAAGAGACAAAAATTGACAAAAAACATTAATGGATGACAATATACATATTTAAGTTGGCAAATTTTAAACATCACCCAGAGAATGGACATTGCTCGGGTTAGGGTTAACCCTGCTCGAATCAAAACAAATATTTTTTCCTAGAAATAAACAAGGATCAAAAAACAATATAAAAGATATATTAAGGAAGAAAGAAGAGAAAGAAACCAGAAAGGTAAAAAAAAAATGTATATATATATAACAACACCACAAAAAAAAATATGAAAAGAACAGGGGTTTACAGACTTGGAGGGAAGAAAGAATAACAAAAGAAAACAAAAAATAAAAAAAATAAAGTGAATATTGGCCAAAGTTAGCTTTATGCCTATTGATAAATAAATTAAATTTAAATTATTTACATTATTTGTTTTTATTATGTAGCTTTTCATTTTGAATTTATTATCTTTAATTTAATTTTATTTCTTCAAATGTTTTAGCCAAATGATTCTTTGTTTATTAAACTGTCAATTCAGAATAAAAAAAAATAATTTCTGTCTTAATTTCTGGAATGAGGAGTTATCGATATTTACACTATTTACATTCTGACTAATGTCCACACACCTACTCACTAATATTAACACATGAAATCTACAGGTGCATAAACAATAATTTAGTTGCATATTCTTGTTATTCTGGACAATAAATTATAACGCTAACTTTCACCAAAATGTATTCCTCTTTATTTTCTTTCTAGTTTTATTTTTTTGCTTGTAGACAAAAGCTGATGGTTAGAGGATGGTTAAAAATGAAAAAGGTTAAGAGAACTGGATAATGACGACAGAAAATAGGAAGAAATTGGTTGGCACTATAGGAAATGGAATAGAGAAGTCAGCGGAATCCCGCAACTTTCTTTAGACTATATTTTTCTCACCAATATTTTCTTTGTTGGCATCTCCACTTTTCTTCTGGGATGGACTTTTGGTGTCAAGTGTAGAAGCACTGGCTGCTGGTTTTGCCTCTGCTTTGGCATCTTCTGTAATTAACGAACCAGAGGATCTTAGTTCCATAGATTTTTATTTTCACAAAAGAAGTCTGTCATTTTAAAATTGGTGTCAAGAATTATGCCTGTTTGATATTTTCAATTGTTGGTATTTTAATTTCTCATTTATTAGTTAATTGTCATTATACCTTTTTGTTCTAGTAACATCGGTTGGTACTCAATCAAGTGACAGTAAGTCTTGAGTATAGTTAAAAATAGTTGTACTTTTTTTATTTTAGTAGTGCTGTTGTCTTGATGGTTTTGATTTATTCTTTGATTTCCAATTCTTCTGGAAGATGTTTTAAACCATTCCAGGGTATTATTATCATGTTTTGAGTCTGTTTGCTTTATGAACTGCCTCCAAGTTTCAAGCTGAAACTTCAAGAGACTGTAAAATCAGCCAATCATAATTCTTGCTACAGTTCTTGGGATATATATATATATATATATATATATATATATATATATATATATATATATATATATATATATATATATATATATATATATAAGCCAATTCAGTTAGGTTTCAATCCTGGGTTAGGAAGCGACCGGAGTCTAAGCCGTACTGATGAGCTGTAATAAAGCAAAACAGATCTGTCTGTGGATGACTATAGTATATATATATATATATATCCAAAGAACTGTAGCAAGAATTATGATATATATATATATAGCTGACATTCCCAGCCTCACTTTTTTTTTATCTTTTTATTGTATCATGTTATATATCTAGGATGTGCATTGTGGTGCAGTGGATATCACCTCGAAACAACAAATCGAGGAGCCAAGTTCAAATTCCAGTTGAATTCCTTGCTTTCACTTACACACAAATACCCTTGGGAAAGGTATCAATCCGTCTCATCCCTCCAGTTATGGGTTAAATAATAGGACAGATTGGGTTCTATAGCCTTGGCTGGCAACCAGTCTACCGCAGAAAGCAATGGCAACCTATTGCGGGATAATCTTCTGCCCAGTCAGTCATATCTCTTTCGAGACATGATCACCCAAAGCGTGTATTATGTATGGCAAATGACTGTTGCATATCTAAGTTTATGTTAGTTTAGACTTTCAGTAAAATGTGTCATGTGCATCCACCAATAAAATTTGGGTCCAATTAAAATATTTAAACAGATTAAAACAGAAATTTTAAAAACTACAATTATTATTATTATGTCATTTTTTATCATAATTCAATTTCTGCTATGGTCACACTACCTACCAAGTCTGCGGAAAGACCTAAGGCAGGTTGTGGTGTGTTGATATGGCTCCATTTCATGCTTTTTTTATCTCCCATAACACCCCAACGTTACATAGACAAAGTTCTCCTTAGAGTGTGGGCTGTACTTAACAAGATAATTTTTGATATATCTCTTAAGCTGGGGTTTCCAGGGATTCTTTCAATGTGTTGTTTTGTTTTTATCATTCCAACTGCACCTACTATTATCATTATTATTATTACCACATTTTTCCTTTGCTTTGTTGAGTATGAGCTTAACCCAAGTGTGAAAGTTCAAGAGACACCTTTTGTATTAGAAGATATGGACAGAAGAAGTGTCATATAATAAGAGGGAAATAAAATGTAATTGTGATCACTACATCAAGAGAAATCGATGCAAGATTTAAAAAAGTACCCATGCGTAGGATTTTTTGAAATTCATATATTTTAGGGCAGCCAGGAATTTGAGCCAAATATTTGTTTGCTCCATTTAACATCATTCCAAGAAATCCAATAATAACAAGTAATGTAGTTGTTTTGAGATACCATACTCTACTGATCCATCAACCACTGTCCGTTCTTATCTATCTATATATCTATGTATTATTGTGATTATCATCATCATCTATCCCAGTCTGTTCATATCTATCTATCTATCTATCTATCTATCTATCTATCTATCTCACTTAACCTGTTCAGATCTATCTATCTATCTATCTATCTATCTATCTATCTCACTTAACCTGTTCAGATCTATCTATCTATCTATCTATCTATCTATCTATCTATCTATCTATCTCACTTAACCTGTTCAGATCTATCTATCTATCTATCTATCTATCTATCTATCTATCTATCTCACTTAACCTGTTCAGATCTATCTATCTATCTATCTATCTATCTATCTATCTATCTCACCCTCGTATGAATCTATCTATCTAACTAGCTAGCTAGCTAGCTATCTCACTCTGTTCATATCTATCTATCTATCTATCTATCTATCTATCTATCTATCTATCTATCTCACTTAACCTGTTCTATCTATCTATCTATCTATCTATCTATCTATCTATCTATCTATCTATCTCACCCTGTATGAATCTATCTATCTAACTAGCTAGCTAGCTAGCTATCTCACTCTGTTCATATCTATCTATCTATCTATCTATCTATCTATCTATCTATCTATTATTGTTAACATTATTACTGAATTTTGATTTTATTTAACTGTCTTTTACTTTCATTCTTCTTTGCAGCCATATTGTCATTACAGAATCCATATAAAAAATGAATTCATTCTGATAATAGATGATATATTGGTTTCACCTCTAAAACAACATCCTAGAATTAAAACAAAGATCAAATCCATTTAAACAATAGCAAAATAAAACTTATGATCAATGAAATGTTTCCCAAATGATGTCACTGAAAAAGAAATGTCTTTGAAAATCAGAATTTTCTTATACACAATCCGATGCGTAAATTGTTGCCAGTTTATATTTTTTAATTTTGAGTATGTGCAATGTCTGTTTTTGTTTTTTTTTAACTGCGCAGTATAGAAGGGTCAGTTGGGCACCATCTGTGAGAAAAAGAGCACCAGGATACAATTCACTCTTCAAGAAATTTGGAAATGACATGCTGTACTGCCAGAAGCTCCAAGACAAACATTTCAGAGTTTTTAGATGTCAATCTGAGGAAAGTACAGAGGATTTGAAAAGAGTTGGATGAGACTAATGTTTGTTACAACTATAATGCAACTTTTAAAACTCTCTCTGATTTACCTGGTAAGGAAAGAACTGATGAACTTGTTAGTGAGGGTCTCAGACTCAATACAGAAACCTACATCAAGTAACTTGAGGAGCTAATGCTGCCCTGGGTCAAGAGGGTGGCTGCTGGAAGAACCTATATTTGGTAACAAGACTCTGCAGCATGCCACACAAGCAGAAGAAGCCAGTAATGGCTATTAGACAATTTCATCAACTACATCACTCTTCAGGATATGCGTTGTGGTGCAAGGATGTGCGTTGTGGTGCAGTGGATATCGGCTCGGATTGAGAAATTGGGATGCTGAATTCGAATTCCAGTTGATTCATTGCATTCACTTACGCGCAAATACACTTGGGAAAGGTATTAATCCGTCTATTCCTTCCAGTTATGGGTTAAATAACAGGACAGATTGGGTTCTATAGCCTTGACTGGCAACCAGCCTACCACAGAAAGCAATGGCAACCTACTGCGGGAAAATCTTCTGCCCAATCAGTCATGTTTCTTTCGAGACATGATCGCAAAAGCGTGTTTCACGTATGGCACTTAACTGACTGACTGACATCACTCTTCACATCCAGCCACCTTAATTCCCTAAAAAATTTTAGCAACTGCAGCCCACTTGATTATTATATGTAAGGCACAGTTGAGTGGTAGACCAACAAAACTCCTTGTAACACCAAAGATGAACTGAAGACAAAGATTATGGCAGCATCCACCAACTTAAACAAGGAGACCATCCAGAAAATATACAACAGATTCTGAAGTTGTCTGGTAGCCCTGGTTGAATCTAATGGCAATTTTATTAAATAAGTTTACTCTTTAGTATTTCAAAGTACTTCTGTGCAATTTTGGTACATATATCTGTTAAAATAAGATTTCAGTGTTATTTTCAGTTTGGATTAATTTAGACGACAATTTATCCATCGCAGCATGTATACACTTCTTTTGAAGCACTTCTAAAAAAAAAAGAAAAGAAAAGAGAAACTGTCACTGAAATTGAAGAAGAATAAAAAAATTAAAATTAAGAACATCTGATAAGGAAGAGAATAAAAGAAAGGATTAACTGACAGAGAATAAAAGAAAGGATTAACTGACAGAGAATAAAAGAAAGGATTAACTGACAGAGAATAAAAGAAAGGATTAATTGACAGAGAATAAAAGAAAGGATTAACTGACAGAGAATAAAAGAAAGGATTAACTGAGATATAAACAAATGATTCAAATGTCAAAAACTGAAGGAAACGATTCATCCATATGAGAATCATTGCTTAGTCATTTTTCATATCTTTCAATAAATTGTTACAATGCAGAAGACAATTATCTCCCTTTAGACAGAACAAATTTACCAATGTGCTAAGGGGCATGTGACAGCCCATGCTGAGAAGAATTATGGCACAAAGGAGCAAACGGCATAAGAAAAAAGGAAAAGATATCATCATGGCTGTACCATGTCACTTCTAGAAATGTTATAAATAAGTCCCTTCATACTGTTCACTTTTTTTTATGTTTTTTTTTTTTTAGTTCAGCTGTGTGGGATAAATTCTGTGTTCCACAATTGAATTAAACAATTGAAGAACACACACACACACACACACACACACACACATATATATATATATATATATATATATATATATATATATAGTCAGGTGAATTAATAAATATACATATGAGGAGGGTATATGTATAGTATTATTATACAGGTGTTAATAAAACAGTGCTCAATGTATGAACTGAACAGAGCTGTATTATATATATCTATATCTATCTGTATATACATATATATATATATATATATATATACACACACACATACATACATACATATATACATACACACACATATATATATATATATATATATATATATATATATATACAAACAAACATACACACACACACACACACACACACACACACACACACACATATATATATATAATATCATATAATTATGAATTAAAAGTACATCAGCAGGCAATGTTAGATGCTGGTTTTGAAAATGATTTACAGCCAACATCCAACATTGATTGATGATGAGTTTCTATCTTGAAACAGAAATTTCTGTCGCAATGTACTTTTAATTCATAATTATATGATTATATTATGCTCTACAATATCTAGTGTATTGAGCACTGTTTATGAAAAATAAATACCAGGTAACTCAAAATTGTAAAACTTTGGGTCCTCTTAACCTGGATTTATATATATATATATATATATATATATATATATAAACTGAACCCCATAAATTATATGGACTGATCCACTGTTAATATATTTATGCATAAAACTGCTCAATATCAGTGACAGAGCATATGTAAATATAAAATATAAAAGTGAACACTGAGGTCAACACTGAGTGGTGATAGTCTGTTTCATGCTTAAACGCAACCTTCAGGACATCATATGTCTGCATTCTATATGATATATGTATGTGTGTGTGTGTGTGTGTGTGCATATTTGCTTTCTGTTTTTGGTATGATATATTTGTGTATTTTGATGTTGTCAGACACTCAGTTAAGTGACATACATGATAATACTCTTGGGCGATCATGTCTCTTTTGATCCATGACTTATTAGGCAGAAGATTTTCCCACAGTAAGTTGCCATTTCTTTCTGGGGTACATTGGTTGTCTAGTAAGGATAAAGAACCCAATTTTTTCTGCTATTTAACCCATAGCAGGTGGGAAAACAGATGGATCAATAACTTACCCAAGGGTATTTGTGTATAAGTTAATACACTAAATTCAACCAGAATTCAAACTCAGCTCTTTGATTTCTCATTTCCAGAATATTTCCATTACACTACAAACGCACATTTAGTGTTGTAGGTAAAATGTTTTCAGGCATGATTCATTTTTGGAATTAATTCTCATCCATTTTTCCATCTTGTTAAGGTGTTAATATACCAATGATATATTAATGCTTAATGTGGGCCTGAGAGAGTGTTGACAACAACATATTTCCTCTCTCTCTTGAAGCACATCATTAAAATAAAAATGAAAAATAGTCAACCATTCAATACATTAACTTATTTTTCATTCACATCTGTATAAATCAGCAATTTTTCACAGTTTATCAAACTTTTGCAGGTTATTTAAAGTTGGAACGTATTTTTAGATTGCAAGAATTTTTTTGAGATAATTAACCCATAACTGGAGAGGCAAGAGTTTTATTCATAACTTTCCAAAAAATTTAATAAAAAAATTGCCCAATTTCTACAGCATATTGTCTATGATTTAGGGATAAGTTGTTAATATAATATTTAGAGGTTTTTTGTAGTGAACATTATTTTATTTGAGAGTTGGGCTTGAAACAGCATCTCAAACTCCATTTAACAGTGTTGACTTAATTAAATTCACAGTAAATGACACCACATGAAAAAGCAGTTCATACACATAATTTAATCAATTTGTTTTTTATGGCTTACACACCTTTTGCAAATTATTTAAAGACAGAAAGTATTCTTTAATTGTATGAATTTTTTTCAAGATAATAGTGATATACTGATACATGTCCTGATAATTAACCCATATCTGGGGGGAGAAGAGGTAGATCCATAACTTTCCTGAGGGCACTTGCATGTAAGTGAATATAAAGAGCCTAACTAGAGTTTGAATTCAGCTCAGATTTCGAATTCTGAGCCATTATCCATTACACCACCCACATATCCAAGCTTACAGCACCAGGTATTTCTAACTGGTCACCCATCAGAGTACTTGCTAGGGTTAATGCTGCTTAACTTTAGCGATTATATGAGAACCATTTTTTCAACTTGATATGGGTGCTGTTGTAATGGAGAAAAAGAGTGAGTTTGTTATCATGAATAAGAATACATACAACAAGAAAGTTAAATGCTTACATATTAACTATTTATAAGATAATCGACGAATGCCAAATAATTTAAGAAACAAAATTTAATAAAGCAATTAGAAAGTTATTTAATAATGAGGTCAGATCATGGCCTAAATTACCACTCTAAAAGACCCAAATTTTGCTGTAGCAGAAATACACAAATCAGACATTCCAATGTGTCCAAGCCGCATGCACTTTAGGTGGGTTGAGCCAGCTTCCTCCCCGACGGAGAAAGTTTCATTGGGATTTGTTTAAGGGCAGGGTACCAAGTCCTACCCTGTTATTTAACCCATAACTGGAGGGAAGGGACTGATTAATACCTTTCCCAAGGGTACTAGCATGTAAATGAATGCAGGGCATTCTACTGAAAATCAAAATCGGCTCACCGATTTCTCTTTCCGAGCTGATATCCACTGCATCACAACGCACATCTGTCAATAAACACTTACAGCACCTGCTATTCCCAAGTGGTCACCCATCTAAGTACTGACCAGGATCAACGTTGCTTAACTTCGGTGATCAAATGAGAACCGGTGTATTCAACGTGATATGACCATAAGTCACATTCCAATGCAGTCCTCCATATCTGTAATTGGTAGTACTACCCATAGTCTGGCAAAAAAAAACATAGCAAAAATTTTGACATCACATCTTGAAACAGTTAGCCCTTCACAACTTATATGTACAGGATGCAATGGCTGATCTAATTCCCACAGAAGTATGAAAATAGATCTTTTAGTTATTTTGTTATTTGAGCCGAACATTCGGCTGTGACTCGAGAGATAAACTGATGTACGTAATGACAGATCAAAAGACAAACGTCTTCATTTTCTGTTGGTTCAGGAGATATTGGGGTTTGGATCCATTTGCAGAAATGTTTTTGATGAGTGACTGCAACAAACTGATTGTGTCCATTTAAAGATAAAGATTAAGTTAATAATTTGGCTTTTGTTCTACCAAATAGTTGTTTTTATTAAAATCAGGGAAACCTCTCTGGATACCTGATATGAGGGTGGGGCTGTAAAGCTCTTTGCCCAACCCACCCCCCAAAACATTATCAAATGACCAAACATTAAATTTATTTAGAAGAACTTCTTAGTTGGGCTGAGAATCTCATTCTCTCTCTCTCATCTCTCTCTCTCACTCTTTCACTCTCTCTTTCTATATATATATATATATATACACAACATAGTTTCATATTCTCTGATTTCTCAATCCTATACATATATATATAGCCATCCATATTTATAATAGGACCTTGAATAATTTCTTGCAGTTTTCCAACAGATGGCATTCCCAGAACTGCATCCGTGTAGTTTCAGATGGTAATGCATCTATAAGGAAGAACTATAAGCAAGTTTGAAATTCAGTGTCTGTCATTTTACTAAAGTGTAATCAACTTTGTTTTTCATAATAATATTTGTGGGGAATTTTATTGCACTACTTTATTCAAAATAAATTTGCAGCTGAATCACACAGAATTATTTTTTGAGACTTACAGCAAACATGCTCTGTCGAAAACTATGTGCAGAGACTGGTTAAGATGTTAAATATTTTTTAAGCATCTAAGCACTTTGATGTTGAAGATAAGAAAATCTCTGCTGCACAAATGTTTGAAGATGAAAAATTGAAGGCATTACTTCATGAAGACTTATGTCAGATGCAAGTTGAACTTACAGAATTATTAAGTTGATCCCACAACAGTTTTGAAATATTTGCAAGCATTAGGAATGGTTCAAAAGCAAGGACATTGGGTTCTATACAAGTTAAAGCTAAGATACATCGAATAGCATCTTGCCACATGCAAATAGTTGCTTCAATGGAAAGGTTTCAAACTGACCAAAACCATCACAGGGGATTTCTATCAACTACAGTTAATGTGCTTGAGCTGAGCACCGAAGGAAAAATGGCCACTATATGACTTTGCAAAATATATATCTATCTATCTATATATATATATATATATTTATTAAATATTTTATATATAGTTATCAAAAATCGCCTGAAGATACCACTCATAGTAGAAAGCAAGGTAGCGAAATAATTCATTTAAAAATGAAAAATATTCAAAAGTTCTACAATATAATAGTACAGAACACTTTTTAATACAAATGTGTACTGGTCTAACCCTATTAGGACCAAAAACTAAGTATTAAACTATATATATATATATATATATATATATATATATATTTGGATAGTCGCTAGGATTAAGAAATCAGAGAGTCAAGTTTAAATTCTAGTAGGGGTGATTATTTACAGGCAAATAACCTTATGAAAGTTATTAATTCATCTCTTCTACCTTCCAGCTATTGGTGAATAAATAGCAGGGTAGACAGGGCCCAAAAGCTTAGGTTAGCAACAAGTCTAAGTGAAAGACAACACAATATTCAAAACCTGAGGAGGGCCACATGGGAACCATGAGGCACACTATGTGTACCAGTTCACTGGATTCAGTTCTTGGTCATTTCTACACAAGCATTCACCACTATAATCAAATCATATGTGCGGGCAGTCTGGTTGTTTCTAAGGACTGGGCTGTTGGACACTCATGCATTGACAAGTGAGGTCATCATCGTCAAGTTTCTTACATCCTATAATGAGTAAACACATTTGGGAAAGGTACCACTCCATCGGATGTGCGTTGTGGCGCAGTGGATATCGGCTCGGAATGAGAAATCGGGGAACCGAGTTCGAATTCCAGTTTAATTCCTCGCATTCACTTACGCGCAAATACCCTTTGGGAAAGGTATTAATCCGTCTATTCCTTCCAGTTATGGGTTAAATAACAGGTCAGATTGGGTTCTATAACCTTGGTCGGCAACCAGTCTACTGCAGAAAGCAATGGCAACCTACTGCGGGATAATGTTCTGCCCAGTCAGTCATGTCTCTTTGGAGACATGATCGCCCAAAGCGTGTATCGCGCATGGTACTTAACTGACTGATCACTCCATCACTTTGTTGTTTTCCCAGCTATAAATTAAATAGTAGGGCAGACTAAGCAATTTAGCTTTGGTTGATAATTGATATAGAACAAGGACAACTCTGAATTGGGACACCTGAGGAGGGTTGTTTGTAGACTTTGTGTCACACTATATGTATCAGTTCTATGTATTCAGCTCTTCCAAAAAGTGTCACTGGTTCTGCAGGAGCCTACACCACTTTAACCAAATTGCACGTGGGGTGGGTAGTCTGGTTGTTTAGTTCTAAAAACTGTGCTGCTGGACCCTCATATATAAAAAAAAATGACTGGAAAGTTCAGTACAGCCTTTGAGATTTGAAAAAGAAATCCCTTGACAGGCAATCCAGAGTGAGGGAAAATTTACTTGCCCCAAAATCATTTTACTTGGCCAACTCCATTTTCTTAATAATTGCCTTATGTAAACATAGTATGAATCGCTGATAGAAAACAAAAAATGAAATTTTAATTAAAATTTTGAATGTGTTAGAAAGGATTTAAATTTTTTTTTTTAAATAATAACAAATTTTGATCTTTCCTCTTAATAATAGCATAAACATTTTGATGATAAAACTTTGTTTTTATTATGTTTGAGCCCATTTAACATCATGACATGCTGTGTTTTTTGGGGGGTTTTTTTTTGCAATTGAGTGGAGATACCTCAATTTATAGTTTCTATCTTCTGTTTGACTACAACCTCCATCTTATAGATAATAAAAAAGTAACAAATCTCATTTTTTCAACGATTTTCTATTAAAAACATTACTTCCTTGTATAATTTGTTTTTTGGTGCGTGATTGAAAGAAGTTTGCATATTATTTTTTCTTTGTTTCAAATGTTTGTTTTTACTTTTGTTCTTTAATCTGGACACAGAGACATTTTGGATCCACTCTGGAAGCGTTAATTAAACAAATGTTTACACTGACTGGGAAGATACAAAACGAAACCAAATAGTTCAGTAATATCATTGTAGGTCATTCTAAGTAACTTGTGAATCTTCAGTGGCATACTTTTGGGTTGTAAAAGTTGGTTTGAGTTTTTAGATTTTTAAAGCAATAAACTTTAATCGCTCAATTAAGTTTTTAATCATCCGAATCGATCAGGCAAGTGAAATTTCAAAGGCTGTATATATATATATAATTAAAGTTGTTTTTTTTTATTTAAAATTAATATAGTTTACATTGTGACAGAGAAATTTCTATGTTTTAAGATTTTTACCTTGTCATTAGGCAATGTTAGCTCATTGTTGTGAAAATGATTTTCATTTGAATATAAGAAACAATATGTTTGTTATTTATGAATGTGGGAAGACAGAAGAATTTATGTGTGTGTTCAATTTAACTAATCAGAATAGATGTCCACTTTAAATTTGAAAAAAAGTTATATTTTTGGGGAATGTCTGGACTGCATTCCTGTAGATGTATCCATTATTGTTAAAAAATTATTCTCTTAACTTTCTCTGTATCATTTCCTAAAACAAAAAAGAAAGAAACATTTTATATTTTAGATCTAAATTAAAGGGACCTTTGAATACAATTATACTATTTTTATTTCAATTCAGAATGCATTTTATTCTAATTTTTCTTAAAACTCTTAACTTATAAAAATTATTTAAATATCTATTTATTAAAAATCTTAAAATTCATTTTATTATTTTTTGAATCTATGACATTATTTTTATATTCTAATACAATTTTTAATATCATAATACAAATTTTTAATATCTATTTAATTATTAAAAATTTAAATATCAATTTAGTTATTTTAATATTTATTTAATTATTATTCTTACATAATATAAAACAAATTATTAGATATATGTAAGTTAATAAATATTTTTTTTGTTATATGAAGAATCTTTTAAACCATCTTCTAAGGTGAACATTTTGCAATGTTTAAATATGACTTTTATTTCATCACGTTTATTTAATAGATTTTTTTTTCTTAAGAAATTTAATAATATATAGTTTTTCATATAGACACAAGGAGCATAGGTTGTTTAAAGACTTATATATTGTAGCTTTTTTTTAAATTTTCCATTTTAATGTGGGATTTTTATTTGTTTCTTTTTGATAGGGATTTTCGATTTCTGTACTTATTATTATTAAATGAAGACATGTGTTGATAAAATTGACCTCCTTATCTACCGTAAATTTAAGGGCAGAATGAACAACATTGAGTAAGGAGAAGAATTGGTCAACCTTTGATTCATTGTTAAAAACACAAAAGTGTCATCAACATAACAGAAGTTAACTGTGCGCCTGAAAGAAGTTAAAAGTAGGCTCTCCTCATGAAAGCCCATAAATATATTAGCCAAAACAGGGTCCAAAGGGGAACCCATAACTACATCATCAATGTAATTATACATAATATTTTCAAAACTGAAATCAACAGGCATGATAACAAATTTCGTGAGTTCAACGAAAACATTTTCAGGTATTGTCAGAGGAGTCAAATGACTATGATATAGCAAAACATTAAAAATATTGATAGTTTCTGACAAAGGAACATGCATGAAGAGGCTGAAAATGTCAAAAGAACACATAAATCCATTAGTAGCATCACAATTCCAAATAACTTGAGAAAAGGAAAAGGAATCTTTAATACAAAATGAACTATAATTCTGCAAAACTGGTTGCAACATTATAGCAAGCAACTTTGCGAATTTATGTTAAGATAGCCCAATCATAGAAAGTATGGGGTTCAACGGGACAGCCTCGTTATGAATCTTAGGTAATCTATAAAGACAAGAATGAATAGAGCCAGACGATCTTAATTTCTCAGACATTTCAGCGGGGTGGGGTGGATGAAACTGGTCAACTGGTGTTCTCATTTCAAAATTTGGTATGGCCTATCATAGTAAAAACTTCTTGTCTTTAACACCATAATATATATATGTGTGTGTGTGTGTGTGTGTGTGTTTGTATATGTACATTATTTTCTGATAGAGTGTATGCATCAAGGAACAATATAAATAACAAGAGACAAGAGGAAATGAGCATTGCCTCGAAAAAGTCCCCTAATATATATATATATATATATATATATATCCAAGTATAGAGTACATATGGATGGAATAATATTCCTTGTCAAAAGAAACACTATTCTTAAAAAAGTGCTCAATATAAAGTAGAGCTATTAATATAAATATAAATATAATATATATATATATCATTTTCATCTATTTCATTTTATACAGGTGAGTGTCATTTTCATTTACATCTGTAGAGCTGAAAAGATATAAGAGCCAAAAAAGCAAATAGGGAAAGAAAGAATGATAATGTTTCCTAGAGAAGAAAGAAAGAAAAATGTTTGATAGAACTGGAGAGAAATTCAAGACAAAGAAGTCTTTTAATGACTTTCAAACTACAACTAAAGCAAGCCATGGCTACTCACTTGAAGCACTGCATTAGCAAACATGGCCACTTTTAATGAAAGAATCTTTTATTTTTGTGTGTGTGTATGAAGCTACTGATTTGCTTGCAGAAGCTGTGAAGAAATTTCAAAAGATTTAGGTTCATTCAGTTCAACTTGCTTATAAGCAAAAGCGATCCATGTCTAGTTTCATATCAAATTTACTTTTACTGCAAATTAGAGAAAAAATAATTTTCACACATATTTATTATTTATTTTGAGGAGTTTCTTAAATTTTTCTCTTGTTTTTGATTATATCTTTTATCTGATGGATGTGTAGCTTGGATAACAGTTATTAGTACAGAAAGGAATTTTGGGAAGCTGAGTTCAAATTATGAACTAGTCCGTTGCATTGTGGTGCAGTGGTTTTCAACTTGGAATGAGAAATTGGAGAGCACAGTTCAAATTCCAGTTGAAATTGTTACATTCAGTTATGCACAAATACCCTTGGGAAAAGTATTAATCTGTTGCTTCTCTCTTCAGTTATGGGTTAAACAGCAGGACAGATTGGGTTCTATAGCATTGGTTTGCAACCAGTCTACCACAGAAAGTAATTGCAACCTACTGCGGGATAATCTTCTGCCCATTTAGTCATCTCTCTTTTGAGACATGATCACCCAAGTGTATATCCTGTATGGCACCTAACTAACAGTTGCATTCCCTTTCACAATAATTCCATTGAGAAAAACACAAAACTGTCTCTTCTGCAGATCTTTTCTATTGGTTAAATAGCACATTACACTGGTCTCTCTAACCTTAAGTGGCAACCAACCTTAGAGAAAGAAAAACAACTAACTTTCAAATCATGGAAAATGCAACCAGAAACTACTCTACTATTTTTCCCAGGAAATCATAGCAATTCAAGGATAATAAAGAAAAAGAAACTATAGAGTGCCATGATTTTCTATGTCCTGAAGAGAGCAAGATAGTGAATTGAAAAGTGTGAAGCAGGCAATGAAAAATCCACACCACCATCTTCATCAAGTAATCATGGCAATTCACTGATAATAAAGAAAAGGAATCTGTGAAGAGCTATGACTGCTTATGGTTTGAGAAGAGAAAGATTATACATTGAAAAGTGTGGAGAAGGCAATGAAAAACTACTCCACTATCTTTCCCAAGAAGTCATGGCAGTTCACAGACCATAAAGATAAGAAATCCGTGGAGAGCTATGATTGAAGAGAGAAAGACTATGCATTGAAAAGTGTGGAGAAGGCAATGAAAAACTACTCCACTATCTTTCCCAAGATGTTATAGCAGTTAACAGTTAATAAAAAAAAAGAAGCTGTGTAGGGCCATGATGTCTATTTTTGCTCTGATTTTAAATTATCATTTAATCAATTTTTCAGTTATAGAGAAACAAAAATTAAAGATACAATAAAAATATGAAAACATACATTGAAATTAATCCTTTCTTTACTAAGGTACTCATGCATGATATGCACTTGAATGATTCAGTTTCAATTCACCATTGACTTGGCAGGAGAATTGATGCTGTAGGCTGCCATTACTTTTTGTTGCCAACCAAGGCTATAGCATCCGGTCTGATCTGCTATTTAATCCATAGCTGGAGGGAACAGAGATAGATTCATACCTTTTCCAATAATATTTGTGCATAAGTGAAAGTAGCAAACATAATTAGAATGCCAACTAGGCTCTTTGATTTCTCAATTCAATCCATTATCGTCACAACATCCAGACATGAAAGCTTACAACACTTGTTATTCCTAAACACCCATCTTGATACTGACCATACTCAATGTTATCTGATATTGGTGATCAGATAAGAACTTGTGATTTAATGTAATATGGTCATCAGCCAATTAATAATTAAAATAATGAATATGTGGAAAAAATAGGCTTTTCTATCAAAATCTAAAAGCAAGTTCATCTTTCTATCAAAAGAACTGTTTTTATTCATTTGCATTTTATAGATTTTTAGTATAAAATTAAAAACAAATAAAAATTGTAAAAGTAGCACTGAAATATAATTTTAAAAAACATTCATTTTTTTTTCCCCACAGAAAAAAAAGAAAATTCCTTTAGCTTTTTCTTTTTATAATTCAACACAAAAATACAAAAAGAATTATTATACAAAACCTAAGTTTTCATTTTGATTCTAAATCAATATTTACCTGAAATTTAAATAAAAATTAATATTTACATAAAAAATATACAAACTAAAATATTGGTTTCAATACAATAGTAAAATTTGAAAAACATATGTGAAAAGGCTAAAAGAATATAATTCAACCCCAAGATCAAAGAATTCAGCCCTTAGATTTCAGCTGCAGTTCAAATAATTCATCCCCTCGATCCCAATTGTGATTCAAAGAATTCAGCCCTTAGATCCAAGCTGCAATCCAAGATGCATCTTTAGTAAACAAAATTCTTTCTAAATTACCATTTGATAAGCAGATATTGGCAGTAATAAAAGACCAAAAGCTAGCGCCATGCAATTGTCAACTCTACCTCCAGTGGCCATCATCTTGGCTTCATTCTCCTTTTTGGCTATTTGTTCATAGAATTCCAGTGTCTTTCTTTTCTCTTCATCAGCCTTGGATTGACGTTCCTTGAGGCTGTCCTGGGAGGCTTGTAAGCGCCTGTCTTCCATAGCTGCAGTGATGTTTGATTTGTCTTTGTAAGCTTGCATTTTACGTTCTTTCTCTTCATCTGCTCGTCTGACTTTCTCTTTCAAAGCATCACTGGCGACTTTTTCATTTGCTATACGTTTCTCCTCCCATTCCTCTGATTACACAAAAAAATTGAGTGAGTATTTTAGTCATCACAGAGATAAAAGAGAGGAAATAAGAGAAAAACTTTTCTTCTTCTAAAAGAGGATAAATTCAATAATAAATGTTCAAATTAGTGTTGAAGCTGAAAGTGAAGGAAAATTAAAACTGGTAATGATGAAAAGCATTTTCAAGATCTGAAAAAATATGGAAGAAGAAAATTCTAGAGTCCAAAATTGAAAGAAAATGTGGAAAAAGAGAAAAATCAAGGAGATCAGGCCATATACAGTTGTAATTCTACAAAATTAATTTTTATATTTTGAATGATGTCAGACAAGTCTTAAGTTTTTTAAATAAAATTATTTTCTAGCAATCCTGACTCCTTCATTAATAGCCAATTTGTATGGTATGTCTGCCCTATCAATGATAGAATAACAATCACAGTTAGTTTTTGTTGACTCTGATTGTGAATTATAAATGTTTGAAAATTGAGGACATGTTATCCGCAATCAGGTGTTCCGTTGCATATTTGTAAAAATGATAAAACATTTACATTGTTCAGACTATTATTCTCATCTTTGTTGTCATATTCACTATATTCCAGCTGTTGTATTCTTTGGCCTCCTTCAGAATATATCTATATTTCTGAGATGAGGTATTGTAACTATTTACACTTTTTGGAATGTTGTTCTCATCTCCATTGCCATATTCACTATGTTTCAGCAATTGTACGCTCGAGTCTCCTTCAGGATGTGTCTATATTTCTGAGAGAAAGTATTGTAACTATTTACACTTTTTGGAATGTTGTTCTCATCTCCATTGCCATATTCACTATGTTTCAGCAATTGTACGCTCGAGTCTCCTTCAGGATGTGTCTATATTTCTGAGAGAAAGTATTGTAACTATTTACACTTTTTGGAATGTTGTTCTCATCTCCATTGCCATATTCACTATGTTTCAGCAATTGTACGCTCGAGTCTCCTTCAGGATGTGTCTATATTTCTGAGAGAAAGTATTGTAACTATTTACACTGTTTGGAATGTTGTTCTCATCTCCATTGCCATATTCACTATGTTTCAGCAATTGTACGCTCGAGTCTCCTTCAGGATGTGTCTATATTTCTGAGAGAAAGTATTGTAACTATTTACACTGTTTGGACTGTTGTTCTCATCTCCATTGCCATATTCACTATGTTTCAGCAATTGTACGCTCGAGTCTCCTTCAGGATGTGTCTATATTTCTGAGAGAAAGTATTGTAACTATTTACACTGTTTGGAATGTTGTTCTCATCTCCATTGCCATATTCACTATGTTTCAGCAGTTCTTTACTTTGGCCTCCTTCAGGATCTGTCTATATTTCTGAGATGAAGTATTGTAACTATTTAAACTGTTCGGACTGTTTTTCTCATCATCATTGTCATATTTACCATGTTTCAATCGTTGGATCCTCCGGCCTCCTTCAGGATTTGTCTATATGTGGTGTTGTAACTATTTATGTTAATTACATTGTTCAGACTATTGTCCTTATCTTTGTTTTCATATTCATGACATTATGGTCATTTTATACTCCAGCTTTCTTCAGATGATTGGATTTTTGAATCAAACTTTTTATTTCATTCACCAGAGTAGATTGTTCTAGTTCCATGTACCATGCCTCAGATAAATTGTTCTAGTTCCATGTATCCTACCTCTTCCAGATATTTCAGTTTCAGTTATTTCACTTTAACTCAAAATTCTAAGTTATTTGTTCACCTCTGCTGTGGCTAGGTATTGAATTCACAACTCTTTGGGTCAGTCTGGATTACCAACACTTTTATTCATTGAGACATGTGTCTTTCAAGATAATCCAGTGACTTAACTCAAAGAGTTGTGAATTCAGTACCTGGCCACAGCACAGGTGAACAAATAAATTGGAAATTTGAGTTAAAGAGAAATAACTAAAACTGAGATATCTGGAAGAGGTACGGTACATTGAACCTGATATTTATTATCAGTTTTCTTTTCACTTTCCAACATCTCATCGTTGTACATGTACTCTGTTCATGGTATCCTCAGCATCCTTCTGTATAACCACATTTCTGCTGTCTCAAGCTTCTCCTTCATCTTTGATGAGATTGTCCAGCATTCACTTCTATACAGAAGGACAGATATCACGTAGCAATCCAGCAATCTTTGCTTTGTTTCTAATGAGATTTTCCTGTCTTTCAGTACTCTGCTTAGCTTCTGAAATGCGTCTTTGGCCATGCCAATGTGTTTTTTGATCTCCATATTGCATTTTCCATCCTCTGTCAAAACACTTTCCAAGTATTTGAATTTTTTTACTTGTTTTATTTTAGATTCTCTGACTTGCAGTTGGCATATTGGTCTCCTCTTTTTGCTGATGACCATACATTTAGTTTTCTTGAGGTTTATGCTCAACAGTCTTGTTTAAATACCAAGGTTATCTTTGTAAGTCAGAAACTGGAAATGTAATAATTAATAATTTTTTTATTTAAAAAAGGCTCCTTTTTAGAAATCTCAAAATAACCAGTATTTGTCTATACTATTTGTGTAGTATTTACATTTTTCAGACTATTGTACTCATCTTTATTACCATGTTTACAATGTTTTGACTGTTGTATGCTCTAGCCGTCTTCAGGTGCTAGGAATTTCAAACTGAATCATTTTATTACAATCACTGGGGTATATCATTCTCATTCCTTGTGTGATGCTACTTCTGGTAGCCATGAGTTATCTCCCTTTAACTAAACTCTCTAAGTCATTTGTTCACCACCGCTGTATTTACATTGCCCAGACTGTTGTTGGTATGCAAAGATGAGGATAAAAATCTGAACAACATAAATAATGTAAATAATTACAGTACCTCATCTCAGAAATGTAGACAAATATTGCCCCAAAAGTACCAAAACAAAAAAAAATTCCTAATAGTGAATTTGGTGACCAACTTTATAAACTTCATGGACTACTAAATGAATCATTTTAAGTATGGCAGACCACTAATATGAATTAAAAAAAAAGAAGTTAAATTCATTTATATAATAATAATTGAAAAGCTAATATTTTATTAAGATGAAATGCACCCATTAAAGGTAACAAAGTTATAGTGTATTGTTTCCTGTTTAGGATGTGGTTTCTGGTTTTCTCTTTTCCAATCTTTTCACTTTTCTTCTTTTTTTTTTTTTTTCAATTGAAGTAGATAGACTAAACTATCACCCAGTTCACACTCCACCCACATTTATTGAACAGGTTAAGAGGCTCATCCCTTGTTCCCTGTTTAGGATGTGGTTTCCGGCTTTCTCTTTTCCAATCTTTTCACTTTTCTTCTTTTTTTTTTCAATTGGAGTAGATAGACTAAACTATTGTGCGGTTCACACTCCACCCACGTCTATTGAACTCTATAGAGGCTCATCCCTTGTTTCCTGTTTAGGATGTGGTTTCTGGCTTTCTCTCTTCTAATCTTTTCACTCTTACGTAGCCCCCGGCACATCAGTGGCGTTACTGCCTTGCTCGGGGTGATATGATTAAAAAAAAAAAAAAAAAAAAAATTGAAAATTTGAAGTTTATTCAAGTATTACACATTTTTAGTGTAATATTTGTTCTTGTATGTTTGAAATCAGTTTGTGGATTTTTGGCTCTAATGGTGTCACTGTAAGATGGAGAGCCTTGTTTATTTTAAGCCAAGACCAGTCAGTTAAGTGCCATATGTGATACACGCTTTGGGCGATCATGTCTCGAAAGAGAAATTACTGACTGGGCAGAAGATTATCCCGCAGTAGGTTGCCATTACTTTCTGTGATAGACTGGTTGCCAGCCAAGGCTATAGAACCCAATCTGTCCTATTATTTAACCCATAACTGGAGGGAAGAGACGGATTAATACCTTTCCCAAGGAAACTTGTGCATAAATGAATGCAAGGAATTCAACTGGAATTCGAACTAGGCTTCCTGATTTCTCATTCCGAGTTGATATCCACTGGACCACAACACACATCCAAGACCGGTACTGAGTTTTGATTGCTTTGATAAATGAAAATGTCTTTTCACACAAACATGTTGTTGCTTAATAAAAATTGAAATAATGTCATAATTTTTCTAAGGACCATCAAAAGTTTTGCATGGACCACCAGTGGTCAATTGACCACCAGTTGGCAAACACCATCTAGAGTAAGCCTGATCTATTATCCCTAATCATCAAAATTATTATTATGTGTCAGTTTTGTTTAAATTATGTGGATATCTTTGTCGGTTAGGAATAGAACATGTAATAATTAGCATTTTTTTAATTAAAAAAGGCTCCTCCTTTGCAATCTCAGAATAGCCAATTTGTATGGTGTGTCCATCATTTTGATATGTGAGAAACAAGCAAAATGGCATTTTTGTTTACACTGATTGTTATTTGACAAACATGACTCAATTGAGGACATCTTCATGACTCAATTGAGGACATTTTCATGACTCAATTGAGGACATCTTATCCCTAGCCAGATGTTCCATTGCCCATTTGTGGAAATGACAAGACATCTCACCACCATGATTAACAATTAGAGTCAAATTTATATATAAATCATGTTACACTATGCAAATTAGCTATTAAAGAAGGCTTCTGCATTGATTATTTAAATAAACAAGAGAAATCCTCTATGATAGACTTGAGGACATAAAAATCATTTTGCGAAACTAAAACAACTGCATGTTCTGCTTAACCTCCCACTTTTTCTTTTTTTCTTTTTCCTCCTCTCTTTTGGGAGAGGTAATAGTCCACTTCCTGTTATGCCACCAGAAATCTTACCCCATAATCTCTTGTCTCTGGCACATCATGATAGTTGAGAGACTGAGAATAAATGAATGGATGGGAAAAGGTACATGCCTTTTTGGGGAGGTTAGGGAATAAACATTATTTAACAAAGTAACAAAAAGGTTCAGCATACTTTTAGATATAAGTAAGGGGATAATGGGGTTGAATTTCACACTGTATGTTAGTTGAGAAAGGGGCCCACACAGTTTACCTGGGGCAGAGGGTTTCCCCAAATCTTTAGCCTTGACAAGTGTAGTGGTACCACCATCAGCATCTACAATTATTTGAGAAGAAATGCTTGACTAAAATGAATATCTGTTTGTAGATATTGGTGATGTGGGTGGCATGAAAGAAAATGGTGTTGGTGGATATAATAAGAGGTGATGGTGATGCTAGAAAGATAAAAGAAACAAAGATGATGATGATGATGATGGGAAAACAATGATAATGATGCTGATGTTTTGATGGTGATGTTAAGAGATGATGATATAAAGGAAGCAAATTACTGATCATTATGACAGTGACGATGCAAAATAAAATGATTTCATGGTGATGATGGCATTGAGAATTATACTGATGGTGATGATGTGAGTGAGGGAAAAAAATAATGATGATGATGTCGATGGTAGTTGTGATGATGATGATACTGATGATCATACTAACATGATGTTCGTGAGGTAAAAGGCTGATGTTGTTGATGATGTTATAGGTGATGATGCTGCTGCTGATGATGTTAGTGATCTAAAAAACAATGTTGATGCTGATGGTGGCAATGATGATATTGGTGATGATGCTGATGATGATTTTGGTGAGGTAAAGACAGTTGTTGATGATGATGATGATGTAAAGGGTAATGAAAATGATGATAATAGCAATGATATAAAATAAATTATTAATAATCATATTGAAAAATATGCTGGCATTATTTACACTATTTGCATGTGGACTATTGTCCTCATCTTTATTGTTGTGATGATGAGGACAATGGCCAGTATGTTAATTAATAAATAATGATAACTGCTCATCCTGGAACTTCAGACAGAAATGCTGATGGCAGTTGTGCATTTTGGATAGGTATATACAGGGTAGGCCAAAAGTAAGTATGCACTTTACACTTTTTTATGTTTTGTTATAATTACATTTGTTTAACACTGTTTAATATCATGAGTGCTCAAAATGTCCTCCTTCAACATTCCTCACACATATGCAGTTCACAGTGACACACAGTACTACAAAAATTCCCATCCACATCAATATCAATAAATGCTTCAAATATGAACTCTTTTCTTTTGTCACATGTGTAAGGATTTTTCTCGTATGTCTTATTCTTTAGCATGACCTCCCAAAAGCCCATTGTTGTTAAGTCAGCTGAACATTTTGCCATTCAATGCTGCCACATCATCCAATCCCACAACATGGGAAGGTTTGGTCAAGGTAGCCCCCGTACTACCAAAGTGTAATGAGGGGGTATCTTGCTGAAAAATCACTTTGGTGAATTTAGCTCTGGTTCTGAATTGACAACAACACCACAAAGAATGTTTAAGTAACTGTTATGGTAAAAATGTCATGTCAGTAAATAAATGTTTAAACAACTGTATACATACTTTTGTCCCATGCTGTATATATGACCATGCCACATTTGTTTTAAAATTTATTTTTAATAAACTGTTTTATTTCTTTTATATTTTTATATTCTTCAATGTTAATGAAAATATATTTATCTTTTCTTGAAAGTATTTAATTAAAAAATAATCAAATTCACTTATCAAAATGTAATACAAAATTTAATTTTTTAACCTGTCAAGTTTTCAGACATTCCTATAAAAGAAAATAAAATACAATAATATTTGAATTACTTTAATTGACAATTATGTGCAAAAAACCATAATTAATTCATCCAAACGTTTAATAGGGTGAGTTGATGGTGCAACAGTTACTTGTACAGAAAGTGAAATTGGCCAGCTGAGTTCATAGTCTGCCATGTTCACGTTGTTCACTTTTACAGAAATGATATTGGGAAAGACATGAATTCATTTCTTCTCTAACCCCAACTATGTGTTAAATAGTAGGATAGACAGGAACTTTTAGCTTTGATTGGCAGCTAGTCTAGAAGAAAAACTAATCTAAATTCAAATCCTTGAAGAAGGCAACAGGAAGCCATTTGCTTTCATACTATCTTTCCCAAAAATTTATGATAGATGATAAAGTTGTCACAAATAATAAATAAAATGAATATGTACAGACATAAAGACAAAGGAGATATAAGGAAAAAAAATGAAACAATATTAGCAGTAATATTTTTCAGAAACTTTTTCGGTAAATATTGGTATTAACAATGTGTAGGAAAGGTTTTAATTTTTCTTATCTCTTGGCATTGATTTTATTACCGCTTCAAGCATGAAACCAAATATATTTTGCTAATACAATTTACTTCGGAATGAATTTTGCAATTCTATATTCTAAAATGTATCCAAGCAAGTTCAGTCAGTTCTGTGCCATATGTGATACATGCTTTGGGCGATCATATCTTGAAAGACTGAGCAGAAGATTATCCCGCAGTAGGTGGCAGTTGCTTTGTGCACTAGACTGGTTGCCAACCAAGGCTATAGAACCCAATCTATCCTGTTATTTGACACAGCTACAGGGAGAAGAGATGTATTATATTATTATGTAGTAATTATTGGGGGATTAGTTTATTACTTCATAACAATAGAAAACAGATCCCCCACCAGTAGAAACTTAATCATGATTCCAACTATTATATTCAGTCAGTCAGTTAAATGCCATGCGTGATACATGCTTTGGGCGATCACATCTCGAAAGAGACATGACTGACTAGGCAGAAGATTATCCTGTAGTCGGTTGCCATTGCTTTCTGTGGTAGACTAGTTGCCAGACAAGGCTATAAAATCCAATCTGTCCTATCATTTAACACATAACTGTAGGGAAGAGATGGATTAATACCTTTACCAAGGGTATTTGTGCGTAAGTGAATGCAAGGAATAAAACTGGAATTTGAACTCAGCTCCCCGATTTGTCGTTCGGAGTCAATATCCACTGCACCTCAACACACATCCAAGCAAGTTACACAGCCTGTATATTTATTGCATTGAAAATTATGTCAATTTATCAATTATGTTGTGAAGAGTCACAGCATTTTTATAAAAAAAATGGTTAATAGCACATAAAATGAAAACAGCAAACAAAGTTCAAATTCAAGTAGAGGTAGTTTGTGTTTACTTTGCATCAATGTTTTTGAGAAAAAAATCATCCTGTCTAAAATGGTCAAGGATTACTCTTTCCTGTGTGCAAAATATAATTAGAGTTGGGATAAATAATACCCAAGGAAATGCCAATTCTTAGAGCAAAGAAACTATT
The DNA here is from genome assembly GCA_037127315.1 of Ascarosepion bandense. NCBI lineage: Eukaryota > Metazoa > Mollusca > Cephalopoda > Sepiida > Sepiidae > Ascarosepion > Ascarosepion bandense. Next base: position 2,563,487 of record JBBBDQ010000175.1, on the reverse strand, counting down.
TAGCATTATCTATATATTGGATATGTGTTTTATCTGAATTGAACCTATATTCTGAATCCCACATTTGCTTGAATTGAACTTCCTTGTTGGATCCTGGATTATACCTAAATTAAACCTATATTTTGGATTCTGGATTCATCTGAATGGAACGTATATTTTGGATTTTGGATTTATCTAAATTGAACTTATATTTTGAATCTGATATTTATCTGAATTAAACTTATATGCTGGATCCTGGATTTGCCTGCATTGAACCTATATTTTGGATCCTGGATTCATCTTAATTGAACCTATGTGTTGGATCTTGGATTTGTCTGATGATTCACTAAATCATGTAATCATTTTGAAACTCTAATCAATTTATCAACATTTGTTTTTTCTTTTATCCTCAAAGTTTTTTATGCATCAGTAAAATCTGTCTTAATTTTGTGGATTTGACTGAAAAAAATCAGTAACTAAATATAATATAAATATTATTTGTAAATTTTTGGCAACACTTGCTAGCAAAGTGCATTTCATTTGATGTATATTTCCTATTCTCATAGAATTTCTCATAGAAACATCCTATCACAAGAATGCTGCAAAGAAAAATGCTGCTACACTCATCATCAACCTTGACAGGGGTCAGTCACATTAATTGGAACTTGGCAATTTACATGGTGATGCTTAAATGCTTTGAATTGCTAATTACGATTTGTGTAGACTTGAATGAAAACCGAAACAATTTGAAGAGATACAAGAGTTTTGTATTTAGTAATAGGACTAATGATCAAAGTGATGGTATGGCAATGGTATGTCAAGAATTGTGATGATTGAGGAGGCAAGCTGTTGCTGCTGCTGCTGTCTGTTTTAAGGTATCATGAAATGGTTGGGAACATAATTCTGTGGAATTGGCAAAAAGTTACTTGAAGCAGAAAGCAGAATGTCAATTTTACCTTAAAAAAAAAATTCAAACATTAGACAAATAATAGCAACGAAAGCAACAAACAGAGTCAATAAAATTAACTACTTCCAATCTCAAGATTATTTTTTTATTTTTGTTCATAAAAAAATTCATATCAGTAAAATATTAGAGTGAGCATTTCAGGAAAATCTGGAAATTGTCTAGAATTATTATCCAATTTATTGTCAGAGTAAGAAGACTTCAGAAAAATATTTCTTGTAAGACATTTGATACTCATTCTAGAAACTAAAATATTTCCAGTGAAATTCCCAAAGATACAGAATTAATCAAATTACATAAATTTTATATATTTATGAACAAAATAAAGAAATAACATATAATTTCATAATGACATAAACAGATTTAAATTAATTCATTTAATTATATAATTGTATATAACTAATTTCATTAATTAAATAATTTAATTAAATAAATTCTATATAACAAAAAATAACAAGATATATAAAGTGTGTATATATATATATATATATATATATATATATACACACACACACACACGCATACATGCACACACACACACATACACACACACACACACACACACACACACACACACACATATGCAAACAGAAATTTTGTACCACAGAATTTAAATATGAAAATGACGGAATAAATTCTTTTAAAGGAACCTTTTTCATCCAACACTTCTACAGAAAGATTCATTAGACCAAAAATCAAAACAGCAAATTTAAAAAAGGTAGACTGTGGGAGTAAATAAGGAGTCATGATATATAAATATATTAATAAAGACAAAAAGAAAACTTACTCTAGCCAAATTCGTTTTGTCCCCTGAGGGACTTTATCAAGGCTAATGTAAGGATTTTATTTAGTAACAAGTATTTATAAACAAAAGTAAAAAGGTTATTTTTTCAAAACTTTTCAATTTATGAAATGCTCATAAATATGCATCAGGTTAACTGAAAAATCTTGGTAAATTATGGAGGATGTTAAGGGGCATAATTTAATAAACAAAAGTGACTAAATGATGTTTTTGAATTTAATTTTCATTGTAATGTAATTATTTAATTTTCATTCTAATGTAATTATTTAATTTTCATTGTAATGTAATTATTTAATTTTCATTCTAATGTAATTATTTAATTTTCATTGTAATGTAATTATTTAATTTTCATTGTAATGTAATTATTTAATTTTCATTGTAATGTAATTATTTAATTTTCATTCTAATGTAATTATTTAATTTTCATTCTAATGTAATTATTTAATTTTCATTCTAATGTAATTATTTAATTTTCATTGTAATGTAATTATTTAATTTTCATTGTAATGTAATTATTTAATTTTCATTCTAATGTAATTATTTAATTTTCATTCTAATGTAATTATTTAATTTTCATTGTAATGTAATTATTTAATTTTCATTGTAATGTAATTATTTAATTTTCATTGTAATGTAATTATTTAATTTTCATTCTAATGTAATTATTTAATTTTCATTCTAATGTAATTATTTAATTTTCATTGTAATGTAATTATTATTTAAATTCTTTTAGTTTGGAGTTGATTTATTTGTTATATATTTTGAATAATAGAAGTTTATGAATTTAAGTTTTTTCTTTTAATTTCTTAACCATTTTATAGTCATGTATCTTGGCTTGCAAAGGAGTAATTCTTTCAGGAATGGAGATATTGGAAAAAAATTTGGAATACAGATTTATATTTTGGTAAGATTTGATAGTAGCACATGCAAGTAAATTTCCATCTAAGTAAATTACTTTCTCTTTTAATAAATGTGGCATTCTTTAGATCAAAGTTGTAATTGAATTTATTTCTATGCATGACTAATATATTTGATAAATTGTTGTGTAAAAGATCTTAATTATTAATTGTAATATTTGGAAAGGTTGGAAAGCAAAGGTGTGAGAAAGAAGCAAACTATTAATAATTATGACTTACACACCTTTGATGTCGTCTCCCTGCATTTTAATAATTTTTTTAAAATAAATTTTTAATCTTTATAATTTTAATTTTAAAATTTCAATTTTAATTTTTTATCTCCATGTAGTCTTTGTCTATTTAAATTTCACTTTTTTTATTAAAATGCAGTAACCTAATTTTATAAGATTTAAATCCCATGAACACTGCATGAACTTAAATTCAAATCTACAAAACGGTCAGTTTGTAATATACACCTGATGATTGCATAATGCATGAAACTCCAAGTCATGCCATCAACATAGGACAATATATATATTTACTAATATATATATATATATATATATATATATATATACCACTGTAGATAGTTCTGACCAGAATGAGATAGAGCAAAAGACTGGGAAGAGAATAGGTATTTGGTCAAGGTAACTTACTCAGGTTCCTTTTGTTAATGTGATGTGGGTTAATGTTTGTTGAAAAGAAAATGTCAAAAGCAGAAACTTACTCATTTTTTTCTCCCTGATTTCTCGTATGCGAGCTCGAATCTTTTTCCTCTCTTCAAAGTTCTCTACTTTGCTCATCTGACAAAAAGATGAAAAGACAAAACATGTTAAGTTTCAACAGCATTCAGTCCTCCCAAGCAGAAGACATTTAGGTTAACAATTTGCCAAGTATTAATGAGAAAGAAAGCAGGAAAGGAGGAAAGTAGTTGTCATGAAAAGTAAAAAATAGTAACTAGGTGAAGAAAGGAAAATATTCAAAAAAAGAAAGAGGAAAAGAAAGAAAGAAAGAAGGGAGGGAGGGAGGGAGGGAGGAAATAAATAAATAAATAAAGAAAGAAAGAAAGAAAGAAAGAAAGAAAGAAAGAAAGAAGTAGTAAAAGTTAATTTTAGAAAGAAAAAAGTTTTTGTGAGAAAAATGTGAGAAAAACTTGGAAAAAAATAATGAATGGTAAATGAAGAAAGAAAGAAAGAAAGAAAGAAGGGAAAAATTGAAAGAAAGAAAGAAAAAAGAAAGAAAGAAGAAGTAAAAGAAAGATAATTTGAGAAAGTAAAAGGTTGTATAAGAAAAAGATAAGAAAAACTTGAAGAAAAATAATGAATGGTAAGTGGAGAAAGAAAGAAAGAAAGAAGGAAGGAAAAAATTGAAAGACAGAAAGAAGGAAAAATTGAAAGAAAGAAGGAAAGAAATAAAGAAAATAAGAACTGTCATTAAATCTGATGTGCCTTGACCACTCATTGAAAGTTGAAAATATATGAACAGATTATATGTGCCAACAATATTTCTCCTGTCTATTTTAGGCAAAACTGGAAGAGGCAGATAGAAAAAGAAATGAGCTGACAATATCAATGAGAAGACTGGTAGATCATTTGCAGACATTGGCATGCAACTGAGCCACATGGAGGGAACTGGTCAAATGCTCATCTGCACAGTAACCTTATCACTCTACCTGGTCACAGAATGGATGATGTTGAGGAATGAAGCAGCCTAAAACAGAAACTGAACACTGTATATCAGTTCTTCTTTTTAAGCAAATAACTAAGCTACTCATAAGTATTTACATTATAATATAGTGGAGTAATTTCTTCATCTTTGATATTTTAATGACACCATTTTGGCTGCATACTCTCTTCTTCTTCTTCTATGTGCCCTGTCCTTTCAGGACGTAGGCAATAATGGTTCTCTACGTCTCCCTATCCCTTGTGGCTCTTAGTATGTTTGCTCCTGTTACTCCTGTCAACCCCCGTTCCATTATCCACCTGATCAGGCCCTGCAAATATGTTATCCACTGCCTTCTTCTGTCTCTTTTTCCTTCTATCTGGCCTGTCAGTATCAGGTTCTCCAAGCTCTCCTTCCTCATTGCAAGTCCCAGGAACTTCAGTTGTCTCTTCCTGATGCTCAGTATTAATTTCCTTTTTGTTGCCATTCTTTCCAACACCTCATCATTGCTTGCATGCACAGTCCACGATATCCACAGCATCCTTTACCCTCTAGCCTTCCTAAATTATCAGCTGTGAATTGGAATGGTGATTTGCACTCAGAGCAGGAATGTACTTTCCCTGATTCACCTGTACATCTGGTTTCTATACACTGGAATTCATAGGATCAGTATTTCCTGACTTAAGTTATGAATCCATTGCCTTTATTTAAAGGTCAAGCTTGCAAACATTTCTTTTCTCTGATCTTCATTTAAAACAGCAGTTTTTAACCTGTTTTGAGTCATGGACCCCTGTAGTCATGGTCCTCTTAAATTACAGACTATAAGAAACTAGCCCTTCATAGGCAGATAGACAGGCAAGCTGATACTGACAGCCTGATTGGTTTTTCACAACATTTGTATGCACATTTCTTCATACTGAACCCTCATACACAAGTCATACACATTACTTTTTAGTCAATGATCCTTGAAATAAATTGTGAACAATTAATCCTCATTCATATATGAGAAAATAATCAAGTCATGATAAATTGTGGGAAATGAGAATTTTCACTTGCTCTTATGAAGGAGCAAAAGATCACAGCCATGTCGAGAATGATGACATTTAAACACAAATAGTTGGCTGGTTAGTTGATTTTGCTTATTATGGGTTATTTTATGCTGAAATGTAAATATTTTAAGCACAATTGTATGGCTTGAACTACAGATAAAATGTTTTGTTGGTTACCTTTTTTTATATAAATGTGTATTGCTGATATTTTTACCATACTTTGTTTTTGTTTAGGAGTTCCCTATTTGTCAATAGCTGGGACCCTAACATATACTGCCATCTGGTGGGCCTGGGAAGAACAGCAATTAAGAGTTGATTCTATACTTTTCAAAACCTCCAATCTCCTGATCAAATGCAGTTTCTCATCATTTCCAAAATTCTGGTAAACATGGTCCCAACAGCAATTCAAGACACACCTAACTGTTGGCACTGTAAGTAGTGACTGGGTGTATTTATTTCACGCAATGTCAAGGTGCATTTTTTTAAATTTTGTTCAATCAGAAGCTATTGAATAGGACAAGGACTGTATAATAAACATAAATGCTAATTTTATCTGATCCTCATAGAAATCCATCCATTGACTCTCTAGGAGTCTATGAATCCCAGATTAAGAAACCCTGATTTGGGGCAATACTTATTTTTCTAGAAAATCATTGTCCTTGCAGCTTAAGAACCAGTTGACCACCAAAGTATTGTGAAATGTCCCTAAGAGTAGAACTGATGAATTTACACTTCTAAAATCTTAATATTTTCATATGTGTATAAGAACGTTTTGATCCTCAAAACAAGAGATAAGTATAAGTAATCATTAGCGTGAATTGAATGTATGAGATATTTATTGAATAAACTCCAGTTATATCTAATAAACAAATGAACACTTTTCACAGTGTTTTTTTTTACAGTGATGCTCAATCTGTACAAGGTTTGAGAGCCACTCTTGGTAGAAGGTTATAGAGTAAGAAGCACAGTTTATGTGGATGTGTGAGGAAGATAATGGTTAAGCCTAGACTCGAATATATTAAGAGTGTAGTGATTTGGAAAGCATCTACTTGGGAGTCAGTTCCAAAGACTATCAGGAAGAAATTGATTTAGTGGGACTTACATCTTACTAATGGGATACAAATGAATGGAATGATGGTGGTTCTCTACAATGTGCATTGCATAGTAGGTCTTAGCTGTGGTGGAACTAAGGAGTGTAGTTTGTCTGAGCATTTTTCATGAGAATAAATGGATAGAGCAGTGAGTACCTTGTGACATTTTATGTGAGAAAAAGGGATGCCGATTGAAAAATAATTTGTCATCAACAAGGAAACAGAGATGCTTTTGGACTTTTTTTTTTAATCGTATCACCCCGAGCAAGGCGGTAATGCCACTGATGTGCAGGGGGCTACATAAGAGTAAAAAGATTAATTAGAAGAGAGTGAAGAGGAAGATGAACCAGTTAGAAAGGAGCAAGAGAAGGATGGGAATACAGGTGTGATGACAGTTGCAAGGGATGATGAAAGAACTAGAGTTAAGTGGTTAATAGATGAGTATTGACATTGCATTTAAATTCCTGGAGGTTGTAGCTGTCAGAAAAGCAAGTATATGGAAGTGAGTTCCACAGGCAGGAAGTGCGCTGGAAAATAATGGCTGATAAGTAGTCAAGTACTTGCTGGAGTGGTACAGTGAACCACCATTTTTCTAGCAATGAATTGTATGTACGAGCTTCACTTGAAGTCTGGGTTGAATTTAAAGCCCAGTAGGTTCCAAGGCATGAACTCTCTTTAAAGGAACATCCATTCATCATGACTCATGATAGTTTCAGGGTTTGATGGAATAAAACTAGTTTAGCTTTTAGCACATTGAATGTAACTAGCCATTTTTTTTTTTTTCCCCCCACTGAGATATTTCAGCTAGGTAAGAGATCATCCTTTCTGAATAATGTTTTATAAAGGGGGATAAACCTTGCTTCATTTCATCGAAAATCTTTCTTCTTGTTTGATAGATGGGTTGGTTGGTTGGTTGGTTGTTTTGTTTTTATGGCAAATCAACAACTCGGCAGGTCATTTATTGCCAACTAAACTTCATTTATTTATTGCTGATAATACCTTTTTTCTTTAAACAATTTATTGTTGTTTTTATATAAGTTTTGTGTCTAGTAATACATTTTTCTTTTTTGAGTATCAAGATTCATTGAGATTTGTTTTTAAGGGCAGAGTCCCCAAGTCCTACCCTTGTTATTTAACCCATAACTGGAGGGAAGGGACGGATTAATACCTTTCTCAAGGGTACCAGTGCTTAAGTGAATGCAGGGTATTCAACTGGAATTCGAACTCGGCTCACTGATTTCTCTTTCTGAGCCGATATCCACTGCACCACAACGCACATCCATCACTGTATGCTTACAGCACCTAGTATTTCCAAGCGGTCACCCGTCTAAGTACTGACCAGGCTCAACGTTGCTTAACTTCAGTGATTGAGCGAGAACCGGTGTATTCAACGTGATATGGCCGTAAGCCCGCACATCCGTCACTATACACTTACAGCACCTGGTATTTCCAAGTGGTCACCCATCTAAGTACTGACCAGGCTCAACGTTGCTTAACTTCGGTGATCGAGAGAGAACTGGTGTATTCAACATGATAGGCCGTAAGCCCAGGTAGGTTGGATATTCTACACCGGCACCATTGGTCATTTTTAAAGTCCTGGAAAAAGACTGATTTATTTTGGCATTTTTTGATTATTGTAGTTTTCTGTAAAGCTTGCCAGATTTGAATAATTTTTGTTCTTTCTCATCACCTCAGATTCTTATTCATCTAAAATGTCTTCAGATCAGACTGTTGATCTTAAAATAGTACCTGGCTATTCTGTCTCCCATGCTGTGAAGCTGTGGAATGTGTTTAACCTGACAATGTCTATTCCAGTCTATTCTAGAAAATATCTAAAAAAGTTCAGTTAATCTGTTATAAATTTGCTAGAAATTTGAGCTTTGTGTAAATGATTCTCTAATTTATGCTTTTATAGTTTTCCTGAATATTACAAATACAGATTATCCCTAAAAAATGACAGGATTATTCATGTATATTTTATGCATAAGATCGGTGTAGTAAAGGTGAACTAACTCTCCCTGGCACTTTTGTCTAGAATGAAATAGAGTATCTGTGTACTGTGTGCAAAGTCTAACACACAAATTTATGTATATGATATATAAGAGAATATGATGTATAAATTTTTTCTATCTCAGAATTATGTTAGGTAATTGAATGACAAAATGAAAAAGGTTTGTGTATTGCCCTGAAGTCATTTTAAAGGATAGAATATGTTATATAGAAATTTTTCCAAATTGTTTTTCATATATATATATACATGAAATTGTTTTTCATATATACACACACACACACACACACACACACACACACACACACACACACATATAGATAGATAGATAGATAGATAGATAGATATACAGGTTAGAATGGATGAGCTGTCTTCTAAATTATACAAAAATGAAAATAACACTGACATCTCATTTTAACAAAATTATACAAAAATATTTTGAAATACTAAAGAGTAAATTCATTGAATAATATGGCCATTAGCTTCAACCAGAGCAACCAGATAATTTTGAAATCTCCACCAACTATTCTGGATGGTCTCCTTGTTTAAATTGGTGAATGATGCTATAATCCTTGCCTTCAGTTCATCTTTGGTGTTACAAGGATTTTTTGTTGGCCTCTCCCTCAACTGTGTCCCACACATAATAATCAAGAAGTTTGCAATCTGGGGAGTTACATGTTAAGATGAAAGAGTTGATATTGCAGAAATTGTCTGACATCTATGTCAGATTCTATGCTTGTGTGGCATGGTGCAGAGTCCTGTTATTAGACAGGACTCCAACAGCCATCCTCTTGACCCAGACCAGCACTACCTTTTCACTTGATATATGCCTCTGTATTGAGTTTGAGACCCAGACCAACAAATTTAGGAGTACTTTTCTTATATAGAATGATCAGAGTGAGTTTTCTAAGTTTCCATACTTTCATAATCAACAGTAGACTCATCCAACTCTTTCCAAATTTGCTGTACTGTTCTCAGATTGACACCCAAACACTCTGAAATGTTCATATTGCTGCTTCCAGTGCAAATGCCATGCAGTACAGCATGGCATTTCCAAATTTCTTGCAGAGTGAAATATGTCATGGTGCTCTTTTTCTCACAGACAGTAACCAACTGATCCTACCATACTGGGCAGCCAACAAAATCAAAAACAAAATGTGAATGTGTAAATTTAAACTTATAAAATGGTGACAATTTATCTATTGTATCCTGAACACACACGCACACACACACACACACACACACACACACACACACACACACACACACACATTATTATTATTTTTTTTTTTTTAATCATTTCACCCCGAGCAAGGCGGAAATGTCACTGATGTGCAGGGGGCTACATAAATGTAAAAAGATTAATTAGAAAAGAGTGAGGAGTACAAACTAGTTAGAAAGGAACAATAGAAAGCTGAGAAAGCAGGTGCGATGACAGATACATAGGTGGAGAGAAAGGGAAGGTTATACAGGGGAGGGGAGAGAGCTAGAGTCCAGTGGTTAGTAGATGAGTATTGACTTTGCATTTAAATTTCTGGAGGTTGTAGCCATCAGGAAAGCAAGAATACGGGAGCGAGTTCCACAGGCGGGAAGTGAAGAACAGGTAGAGTAAAACCTACTATTCAAGCATTTACGTTTATAAAGAGTGCTCAATACAAAGTAGAGCTTAATATTGAATGAAAAGCTGCAGATTATAAGGTTCCCTAAAAATAAAGAACTATTGAATCATAAAGATGAATTGACTGTTTTATTTAAATATCCAAAATATTTTTCTTTAAAATTTAATTAATTGCAATGTTTCATTTATAACTTTCACTTCAATATAACTTAAAAAATTAAAAATTACTTTTTAAAATAAATGACCCACCCAACACTTATTTGGTTTTCTTAACTACAATATACCTTAGTATACCATAATTATTTAATTATGGTTTGTTATTATTTTATTTATTTATTTATATTATTTATATTATTTTATTTATTATTTATCTATTGTAATGGATGTTATATTGTCGGCAGTTTGTCAATTTGCTTATAATTTGCTCCTTATTATTAGTAGTCTATTTTTAAGTAACGTAGCAAAAATTTGTATTCATGTCTGCATTTTGATATTAGTTCACATCATTTATTTAGTAGTTTGCAATATATATAACATATATAACATCCAATACAATAGATAAATAATAAATAAAATCTCGACATCTAAAGTTTTCTGTTATAGAGCTAGTGTCACATTCCAATGAAATATTTTTTTTTTTTGAAGTCCGTTACTCTTTGAATCCAGCCATTCTCTACCCACTCTCTGATTACTGGACACTTGCTTCTCTCTCTCTCTCTCTCTCTCTCTCTCTCTCTCTCTAACACACTGCTTATTTACTGGTAGCCGACATAAACTGGAAAAATCAGAGCAAATTTGGTATGACTTTAGAAATTTACTCAACTTTCAGTGGCTTGCACATGGTAAGATTGAATTTTCTGCTAATTCTACCATATTTGTTTTTATTCATTTCATTTTGGGACTAAATTCTACTAAATTGTTGGTTTAAAGGCCATCTCGACTTTTACTAAGTTGAAACTTAGTGAAAAAAAAAAAATTTAATTTATTTTCACGTCTATTGAACAGGTGAAGAGGCTCATTTGTGGTTTCCGGTTTTTCTCTTTTCCAATCTTTTCACTCTTTTTTTTTTTATTTTCTTTTATTTTTTTTAATTGGAGTAGACTAAACTATCGCCCGGTTCACACTCCACCCACGTCTATTGAACAGGTGAAGAGGGTCATCCCTTGTTTCCTGATTAGGATGTGGTTTCCGGTTTTTCTCTTTTCCAATCTTTTCGCTCTTTTTTTTAAAATTTTTTTTTATTTTATTTTTTTTCAATTGGAGTAGATAGACTAAACTATTGCCCGGTTCACACTCCACCCACATCTATTGAACAGGTGAAGAGGCTCATCTCTTGTTTCCTGATTAGGATGTGATTTCCGGTTTTTCTCTTTTCCAATCTTTTTGCTCTTTTTTTTTATTTTATTTTATTATTTTTCAATTGGAGTAGATAGACTAAACTATTGCCCGGTTCACACTCCACCCACATCTATTGAACAGGTGAAGAGGCTCATCTCTTGTTTCCTGATTAGGATGTGATTTCCGGTTTTTCTCTTTTCCAATCTTTTTGCTCTTTTTTTTTATTTTATTTTATTATTTTTCAATTGGAGTAGATAGACTAAACTATCGCCCGGTTCACACTCTACCCACGTCTATTGAACAGGTGAAGAGGCTCATCCCTTGTTCCCTGTTTAGGATGTGGTTTCCGGTTTTTCTCTTTTCCAATCTTTTCACTCTTACGTAGCCCCCTGTGCATCAGTGACGTTTTCGCCTTGCTTGGGGTGATATGATTAAAAAAAATAAAATAAAATAAAATAAAATAATAACAAATCATAATAAAAAATAAAAAAGTAATAAAATAAGTAATAAATAACAAATCCAAATAAATAAATTAATCATCGAAAAACAAAAGAATAAACAAATAACAAGTCAAATAGATTTACTCAAATAAATAAATAAATAAATAACCAAGCCACTCCTGCCAAAATAATCATTAGAAGAATTACCCACAATCCCCCACTGACACATATATATAAAGGAAGAACTCAATAAGAACTCAAAGCATGTGGCCTAATGATTGCGCTTAGCATGAAACAGTCAGTTGGCCCTGAGTGTTGACTTCAATGTTCACTCTTTTATATTTAATATTAAGACACACACATATATATATATATATATATATATATATATATATATATATATATATATTATAAATTATGATTTAGAACATGTACATTATTTTTTAATATATGTCCTCGACAATCATATGTTTGTTTCAACGTTGGGTACATTTCTTCGGGAGGTAAAAGCAAAACTGAAGTCGTCTGCTCCCTATATTTGGTTCAGTGTTATTGTGGGGTTATTGATAATGAAGGGAATGTGTCTTCTAGAGTTTCTGTACCCACTCGGATTACACTCTCACACCGTGATTGAGCACTCTAGAAGAATGGTAGACTTTGAAAAACAGTAGCCACTCTAGCGTATACGTATCGCTCATTCAGTAAAAATGAATTTGAGCACTCTAGCTATTGGGCGCGTAATATGATATGTGCTAAAAAGACTGCCTTCTTCCACCGAACGCCCCGTGGTCCAGGGGTAGAGTCGCCGACTGACGCCAAATCGGTCGGGTTTAAAATAGAAAGTTGCTCATATGATTTCCAGTCGCACATGGCACATGAAAGCTTTTAAAGAAAGTTCCTTTTCAAAAACACAAAATGAATTACATTACTGAAAAAAAAAATAAGGAAAACATAACATTAGAAACATAACACTCTTGAGAATAGTCAGTGAAGTGGCTGAAAGTGCTTGGAAAAATAATAATTATAAAACATTTTTACATTCCTTAACTCTTGCAAAAAAGAGACATAAGAATGCTGGAAAATTTTAATGAAAGATTAAGAAAATCTTCCTTGTCGGTCGTTTTCAACAAAATATATATATAATTTCACTTAAAGTCTTTTACTGGGAATATGAGAAAAAATGTTTTTAAGGAGAAAGGCCACTAAAAAGAGAAGAATTAAGAAGAATTAACGATCCACATTTGAAGACCAAAGTTGACTAGAAAGCAAGAAGCTGGAAGAGAGTTCCATAAGCAAGAAGTATGAGAAAAAAACTGCTAGCATAGAACTTATGGTTATATCTCGTGATTTTAGTTGTAAAATGATTTGTCCTAGGTGCAAATCTAGTACTGCAATTAAATTTTTAACATTGAGATGCCAAAAAGTGAAACCCATTGGGACAGTTGCCATAAAAATATTTTTACAATAAGCACAAAAAAGCTATGTTATGTCAAGAAAAAAGTGACTAGAAGCAAAGATCTCAGGTCAGGACAAATAACATTAAAGATTTTTCTTCAAATTTTGTCAAAGATCCCGAGTTTTAAAGCAGAAGTGTCAGATCGGATATGACTGCTATATTCACAGCCTGAATGGATGGTAGAATTATAAAGTTGCAAGATAGATTCAGGTGAGAAAAAATTGTCTAAAACAATAAAGTGAACCAAATTTCCTAGCAGCAGACATCACAAGTGATTCAATATAATCATTCCACTTTAGGTCAGTCAAAAATGTTAACACAAGAAGGTGTAATTTTGTCATTCTTTTGGTGGTTAGCATTAGTCATACTGACGAAATGCAGAAAGGATTCTCTAAGGCAATTAAAAAAGATCAGTTTTTTTGGAGGTATCAAAATTTCTTGGTCCAGTTAACAACAGAATGAAGACCATTTTTAGATTAGCTTCGAATTTGATCATAGCAAACCCACTAGACTTAACCAAGATGTCTCATAACATTGGGAAGGTTGTAGATGAAAATTTGGAAGAAAGTATGTCCAGGGATAGAGTCCAAGGTAACACCAGCATTAATCTAAAAAAATCTAGAAGAGTGGCCATTCAAGTCAAATTTTATTTTGCAATTAGATAATAAACATCAAATCAAATTGAAATTTTTTCCAAAAACACCACAACCGTTCAACTTGTGAAGAAGACCAACATATCAAACATAGTTGAACGCTTTTGAGATATCCAAAGTAATATCCTAAGTGTCACCATTCATAGCTTAAGCTTCTGTCTGTCTGTAACAGCATTCACTCAGGTTGAGCTGGCTTCTTTCCTAGAAGACATTTTTGGCTCCACAAGCAGTCTCCAACTGCATGTGGCATGTGGTATGAAAATTTTTCCTGCAGTAGGTTGTTAATTCTTACTGCGGTAGACTGGTTGCCAACCAAGGCTATAAAATCCAATCTGTCCTGCTATTTACATATATAGAAGTGGGCAGAAGAAATGGATTTATACCTTTCCCTAGGGTATTAGTATGTAAGTTAATGTAATGAATTCAACTGGAATTTGAACTCAGCTCTTTGATTCCTCAGCCTAAGCCACTATCCATTACTCTACCATATCTCCACTAAAGTGTATATCTAAAGCTTGACAAACTTTTTTCTTTCTTTTTTTTAATCGTGTCACCCCAAGCAAGGCATTCCACTGCCACTATAGTGCAGGGGGTTACATAGAGGGATTGGGTATGGGAAATGTCAGAAGGTGGGTGATAGATGACTTAGGATGTACATAGGGAGAGAGTTGGAGAGAGTGGGTGCGAGTTAGTGTGTTAGGAGGTGTCTATTGACCTTACATTTAAACTCCTGGTGGTTGTAGCCGTCGGGGAAGCAAGCATGCAGTAGGGAATTCCACAGGCAGGAAGTGCAAGGAAAGAAGCTGTTGGAGTAGAAATTGCAGTTACATTTCATCGGTTTCACTGTAAAAGGGTGGGACCTAGTTGCCAATCTAGTATCTCGTGCAAATTCACATCTAGGAAACACCAGTGATTTAAGTTTGTCAAAGCAGAAGCCATGAAAGTATTTATAGAAGAGGCACAGGGAAGCCACATCACGCCGGTGAGAGAGATACTGCAGGTGGTATCAATCACATTACAGATTCTTCGCTGTATTTTGTCAAGAACCCCGAGGAAAATAGAAGGGGCACCCGACCAGATGTGGCAGCAGTACTCAATACATGGGCGGATGGTGGATTTATATAATTGCAGGATTTCCACAATAATTGTTAATGCATCAGCAGTTGACCTAGAAAAGTAAAAAAACATATTGTTTGTATGAAAGAAAACCTTAATTGGTAAGATGCTGAATCAATTTGGAACTGATTAATAATCTAATAATTAAAATCTTGGTTTGTGAGTTCAATCCCAGGTCTGAGTTGTGTGTACTTGGATGAACAATAACAAAGCAATACTAAAAATAAGAACTATACAAGATATTCCTGAACATGGCCAGTGAAATGAGAACAGTCTACCCTTAAAGACTAAATAAACAGTTCAGTTCAACCTGCATCAATATACACCTGATGATGGTTGGAGAGAATAAGGTCTGAAATGTTGCATTAACAACAACAAAGATAAGGACAATAGTTCACATATAAATAAAATTCTATATTAAAATACTGCAAGTCCAACTAGATGAGTGTTGCAAATATGCACACACTATTTAATCCATTCCATAAATATTTTGGTCAAAGCACTAACTTTGTTGTCTGCCACTATGTCTAATGTAAATTTGACAAATCTAAATGGACTTCTTTTACATTGCTCATCATCATAATGTCATGAGAATTGCAAACTTTCTGTCACCTGACTGACAATCTACCATCCGCATCAGCAAATTAATCCTTGCATTTATTTATTCATAGCAGGATTATTAGTGTTCTCATCTCTATTCAAAATAAATAAGCTTACTAAGTATACATTCTTATGGGAAATATTTATTATTTAATTGTGCATTATCAGTTTTAGGTAAACATTCCCATTTGTTTAACTCTCTGTGTACAAGATTTGTTCACAAATTATGTAGACATTTTGAAAATCCTAAGAACAGGTTATGCAGCAGGTAAATTTTTGTTGTAAGTCCCGATTCTTTTCCCTTTCAAATTTATCCCAAATAGCATTATCTCTGTGCAAATGTAAATGCTGAACTCAAATTTTCTGTTAGTTATTGAAGAAACTAACCTTTTTTTTATCTAAATGTCCATAAAAAAACGAACTATATCTTGCACTTTTTCTCTCCCGTAACTCTCACGAAGTCATGCAATTAACTGCAGAATGATGTACTGCATAATGCAACGAATTTTGGCAGATTTTTGCTTGATTTTTCTGCATTTACTGATACTTCTGGCAATGTACTTCTGGTAAAAAAGTAATGCGCTATTGTATTTCTACACTTGTTACTTTCATAACAGGAAGTAAATTACCGGAAGTTTCAGTAAAGGAAGAAAAACAACCAAAATTCAACAGAAAATTCTGCCTACGTAGAACGTCATTCTGCAGTTAATTACATGACTTCGTGAGAGTTACGGGAGAGAAAAAGTGCAAAACATAGTTCATTTTTTATGGACTTTCAAAGCAAAAAAGGTAAGTTTCTTCAATAATTAATTGTTGATTTGAGTTCAGCATATACATTACACAGAGATAATGCTATTTTGGATAAATTTGAAGGGGGGAAAGCCATCAACATCTAAAATGAACATTTAACATGCAGCCTTGATGTAACTTGAAAACTAGACAGAAGTGATCTTACTCTACATGTATGACAGACACTCTCCAATGAAAGGTTTTGGGTAGATGTAATTTTATTTATTTATTCTAGTCATTTTACCACAAGCAAGGTAATAATGCCACTAAGATGCAAGGAGAGTTCTGAGTGTTACAGAATAAGAGAAAAAACACTATTAAGGAAAGAGAGAGAAAAAGTGATAAAAGAACATTAATTAAGAAGATGGAAGATAATGACTGATATTGCATCTAAATTTTTGAAGATCAAATTTAACTGGAAAGCAATAAGCCAAAACTTAGTTTTACAAATGAGAAGTGTGAAAGAAGAAAATGTTAGCATAGAATTTATGGTTACATCTAGCTATTTTGACTGTAAAATGATGAGACCTTGCTGCCAATCTAGTATTGCATTTAAATTCATAAAGTCAAGGTACCATAGAGGAAAGTTCATCAGAACAATTATCATGAAAGTATTCTTTAGAAAGGTTACATCTAGCTATTTCAAGTGTAAAATTATGAGACCTTGCTGCCAAATCTGAGATCTCAGGACAAAACCATTAACATTGCAGATTTTTTATTCTATTTTATGTTGTTAAGATTGTGACTGTCAGTAATGCATATTAAGCTGAATAAGTCTGGTGAGAAGAGACATCCTTACATCACTTTCTATTTTTATCTGCTGAACTTATTTTCTATCAGTTTGCTACCAGTATAGGTTCTTGATTTTCTAATATAATTTCCAAATATGTCAAGGTTTCTGAGCAGCTCCAAAAGATCTTTGTGGCATACTTTATTGAATACCTTTGGGTAATCAATAAAACACAGGTACATGTCTTTCTAGATTTGTATTGCTTTTTCAGATAACATTCTGAGCATCACAATCAGGTTTTTTCACTCTCCTTGAGGAAACCCTCCTTAGATGACTTTCACTGTTTTATGTCCATCATTTCTTGGTAATACAGGTTGGTAAAGACTATTTAACCCATAGCTGAAGGTAGAAGAGACGGATTAATACTTTTCTCAAGGGTATTTGCGTGGAAGTGAATGCAGCGAATCCAACTGGAATTCAAACTCGGGTCTCTGATTTTTCATTCAGAGCCGATATCCACTGCACCACAATATATATATATATTGATATTTATAATTATATACATACACTTTTCAGACATATATATATATATATATATGCATGTATACATGATCATCATCACTTATTCATTTAACACATTTTACAACACTGTGGTTACTACTCCTATTCATCTTACTTACCTGGCCCCGGCCTTTGGGCTTGGGTCGGGAATGACCAAATTAAGACCAGTTTTGGGACCGGTTTAGGCCGGTTTTGAGCCTGTCCACCACGGTGGATGGGTGGTATTTAGCCAGTACCTGAGCGTACGCGCTCGGGTTCCCCACATTAGGAGGGACCTTGTGTCGCGTCTCTCTCGGGTGGGGGAGAAGAGTAAATAATTACTCATATTCATCTCACAGTTGTGGTTCATGGCAAAATTCAAAGTAGAATGGTCGTTGTCAATCTTTGTTGCCAGTTTGTTAGGGCAAATCTTAATGCAAAACTTCATCACCAATTTGTTGTGAAGTTGTTGTGGCAAAACTTTGCCAGAAGGTTTTAGTGACCGGTTTGGCCAGAAATAAGACACAAAAAACAGAAGGTAGGTTCGAAACAGTGTATTAGTATGACAAGAACATATGTACAAACTGTTAGTAATTAAGTAAATAGAAATAGTTAAGTTTGCACAATACAATTACGCTACCTGTTGCCTTAATTGCAGTTGGCTTTAACTGTGTACTTAACTGCTGACTTACCTGCCTTCTGGAAGTTATGCAGGTAATTATATATAGTAAGTGGAAGAGTCCATTTCTCATAGAAGTGCAACTTAACAATGGTGCAATGGCTTGTCAGGTTCTTTTGCGCTATAGTAAGAGGAAGAGTCCATTTCTCATAGAAGTGCAACATAACAATGGTGCAATGGCTTGTCAGGTTCTTTTGCACTATAGTAAGAGGAAGAGTCCATTTTCATAGAAGTGCAACATAACAATGGTGCAATGGCTTGTCAGGTTCTTTGCACTATAGCAAGAGGAAGAGTCCATTTCTCAGAAGTGCAACATAACAATGGTGCAATGGCTTTACAGCCAGGTTCTTTTGCACTTAAAGAGGAAGAGTCCATTTTCATAGAAGTGCAACATAACAATGGTGCAATGGCTTGTCAGGTTCTTTTGCACTATAGTAAGAGGAAGAGTCCATTTCTCATAGAAGTGCAACATAACAATGGTGCAATGGCTTGTCAGGTTCTTTTGCACTATAGTAAGAGGGAAGAGTCCATTTTCATAGAAGGCACATAACAATGGTACGATGTCAGGTTTTGCGCTATAGTAAGAGGAAGAGTCCATTTCTCATAGAAGTAACATAACAATGGTGCAATGGCTTGTCAGGTTCTTTTGCGCTATAGCAAGAGGAAGAGTCCATTTCTCATAGAATGCAACATAACAATGGTGCAATGGCTTGTCAGGTTCTTTGCACTATAGTAAGAGGAAGAGTCCATTTCTCATAGAAGTGCAACATAACAATTAAAAATGGCTTGTCAGGTTCTTTTGCACTATAAAGCAAGAGGAAGAGTCCATTTTCAAGAAGTGCAACATAACAATGGTGCAATGTTTGTCAGTTCCTTTTGCAATGGTAAGAGGAAGAGTCCATTTCTCATAGAAGTGCAACATAAACAATGGTAAATGGCTTGTCAGGTTCTTTTGCACTATAGTAAGAGGAAGAGTCCATTTTCATAGAAGTGCAACATAACAATGGTGTATCGGTTTGTCAGGTTCTTTTGCACTATAGTAAGAGGAAGAGTCCATTTCTCATAGAAGTGCAACATAACAATGGTACAATGGCTTGTCAGGTTCTTTTGCACTATAGCAAAGAGGAAGAGTCCATTTCTCATAGAAGTGCAACATAACAATGGTGCAATGGCTTGTCAGGTTCTTTGCACTTAATATAGCAAGAGGAAGAGTCCATTTCTCATAGAAGTGCAACATAACAATGGTGCAATGGCTTGTCAGGTTCTTTTGCACTATAGTAAGAGGAAGAGTCCATTCTCATAGAAGTGCAACATAACAACAAAATAATTGCTGTCACTAGGACTATAGCAAGAGGAAGAGTCCATTTCTCATAGAAGTAACATAACAATGGTGCAATGGCTTGTAAGGTTCTTTTGCACCAATGATGCTGAGGTTACTGAAACACTTCCCTCAGAAGTTAAAGAGACAGGATCTATAAGGCTACAGCTGGTTTGGATTCAGAGTTGACATTCTTCTAGACTGTTTGCCAATCAAGAATATAGGGCTCAGTTTCCTGCTATTTACCTATAGTTAGAAGAAGAGATAGTTTCATACCTTTTCCAAGGATATTAGTGAATAAGAGAATGCAATGAACTCAAATGTAATTTAAACTTGACTCTCTGATTCCTTGATCTGAGCTGCTAACCATTACTCCATTGTGCCTTCAGCTATGTAGGCATAAAAGTGCATATAATGTATAGGTTACCTCTTGAAATAATCATGAATTTATCATAACCCTTGTGTATTGGTCAAATTCACTCCTTTGGAGAGAATTTTGTGCAAATTTAATGAACAAAGCACAATATTTTATAATATATAAAACATTGCCAAAATGTGGTATGAGGTCTGCCTTTTAACATTTCCGACAATTGGCATCTGCTAGCAATTTGTATATCAGTTGAAATAATAATAAAAATAAGATTCTTGTACATTATAATATTATATATAGGTTATATATAGTTTATATATATTATATATATATTTTCACTTTTTGAAACTTTTATACTAAAGATTATTTTATGCAATCATTTAAAGAGAATCTACAACTCCCATCATCATCATCATCTAAAGGGCATACATAACTATCATTATCATTGTCCTTCAACCATCCAATGGTTGGTCAGAAATCCATCGACAATCCCACCCCACACAACACAGTCAAGCATTATTGTACACAAACACTGGCACTGTGAGTGGACATCAAGGACCTCTTTCGATGGTGGATGCAGACAAAAACTGACAGCAGTTTATCCAGGTGTTTTTATATATGTCACATCATCTTAAGTAAGATTTCCAATGAAGGCTCAAGACTTCTTCCAAGCCACTGATAGGTGCCAAAGTCTACCCAATTTCTCTTACAAGGTTTGGGTCTACCGTGGCATGGATTTCAGACACTTTTGATGCTGGGATTGCTTCCTCCATATTGATAACACCAAAGTGACTTTCTTGACAAATTAACCATGGTAAGATTCAAACCTAGGCTTCATGCTCAGAAAGTGAACATTCTAACCCCTCACCCGTAGAGAAAACGTCACAGTCTTCCTGCTATTTCAATCAAAAGTGTTCAGATGAACTAGGTAATTTAGCAGCCCCAGTTCTAGCCTTCATGGTTAAGACCTGCCATGTCACACACATTTTAGCAAACCACCCTCCTTCCCTTCTCATAAATGACTGCTTTGTAGAACCAACTCCCAAGAGGGTGTTTTTTTATCACTATAATCTTAACCTGTTCAAGTCTGGGGTTAGCCATTATCTTCTCTATATATTCCCATATTTGGCTCTTGGCTCTTGATCTCATCTGGGAGGTCATTTATGAGATGTAAAGTCAATAGTCATCTTCTGTCTCACTAACTTACATCCTCTCTCTCATGCTTTTCTATATCAACCCCACTCTCATCAGTAATCTCTTCCCTCTCCTACTCTCTTCCTGACACCCTCTGCAACCTCTCACTCCTCAACATTCCTCCTATGTAACCCCCTGCACAACAGTGGCAGTAAAATGCCTTGCTTAGGGCGACACTATTATAAAAAAAAAATAATAAATCAAATGTACATCTTATTTTGTAACCCTCTTGTAAAGCCTTGGGGAGGGTGATCATCATTACAAAAATTTTTTAAAATTGTTCCAGCTATAATATCAATATTAAATTTAATTTATTAAAATTATATATCAATACTGATCAGTATTTTTTGCATTTAGATATTATGACAGATACAAGAATTAAGAGACTAACACTTTTGAGGTATTATTTAAATTTAAAATCTGAAAACTATTAAAGCTACCTTTAGACTTCTGGAGACATAAGTAATACTAGTGGCTAACTTCAGGCTTAATCATTTAACAGATTTCAAGAAAGAAAGGTTCAGTATTTTTGTAAAGACCCCAGAGAATTTGTCCTTATTGCAAATCTCAATGTACTGTTTAATCTGTAATAGACAAACTTATTCTTTATTTCTTTATTGTACTGGATTAATTATAGCTTCAGTAGATATTTTTTCATCAAATATCAAATGCATTTTACATTAAATTGTGACAATATTAATCACATATTACTAATACTGGATAACAGTAATTAATGAATATTTATTGTAATATTAGTGTAATATATACATATATGAAACAATCCATATATTCAGTTGAAATTTAAAAAATATTATCGTCCTTGATAATAGCTGAAAGCATATATTTGGACAATCTAAACTTATTTATAAATGGAACTTTGTCTCTGTGTGTATGTATGTCTCTGTGTGTATGTATGTCTCTGTGTGTGTGTTACCTATTAACTATAGACTCCAAAATGGCTGAACCAATTTTCTTGAAAACTTACACAGTTGTACTATAAGCGTCTGTAGGTGTTCTTAGCTAGGTTTTGTGTTGAGGTACCTCTGATAAATATCAAAAATCGATAATTGAAAAAATCGGGTTAAAGAAGGAGTGGACCGATTTTAATCAAATTCGATACACTCATAGACAAAGATATAAGAAACAATATTCAGAAGTTTCAAGGTTGCAGTTCTTACAATAGTGTAGATAATCGACAATATATATATATATAAAAGGCAAGATGTTTGTGTGTGTGTGTCTGTTTATCTGTCTGTATGTCCTTTATACAAATCCACAATTTTTATCCGATTCTCACCAATCTTCACACAAATATTCTTTAGGCTGAGTCTGAGCTCCAGGACCATGGATTAGTTTTAAAGCTTTCATTACACCCGAGCAACGCCGGGCTATACTGCTAGTTTCTACATAAATTTATGTCCAGAAAAGAAAAAATATAAGAACACAAGAGAAAATTACATGCAAAAATAAAAATGGTACTTTGTCAGTCGTTTTTAATGAAACACAGACACATACACAGAGACACACATGTTTTTTTTTATAATCGTATTGCCCCAAGCAAGGCATTATACTACCACTGTTTTGCAGGGGGTTACATCGAAGGAAAGTTATGAGAAGGAATGACAGAATACATAGGGTGTCAGGAAGTGTGTAGGAGAGGGATGAGAATACTGCAGAATTGAGATGAGACCATGAGAGAGAGGATGCAAGTTAGTGAGATAAGATATGACTATTGACTTTACATTTAAATTTTTGGAGATTGTAGCTGTCGGGAAAGCAAGTAAACAGAAGGGAATTTCACAAGCAGAAAGTGCGAGAAAAGAAACTGATGGAGTAGAATTTGCGTTTACATCTTATTGGTTTCACAGTAAAAGGGTGGGACCTAGTTACTAATCTTGTGGCTCAAGTAAATTCGTATATAGGGGGCACCAGTGAGCTAAGTTCATCAGAGCAGAAGCCATGAAAGCATTTGTAGAAGAGACACAGGAAAGCCACACTGCACCAGTGAGAAAGTGACTGTATCTGAGCTGCCAAGTCAGGATTGATCACATTGCAAATTCGCTATTGAATTTTGTCAAGGACCCACAGGTGGATAGCAGGAACACTCAACCAAATATGGCAGCAGTATTCAATGCACAGGCAGATGGTAGATTTGTATTTGTGCAGGATTGTTTCTGCCGGGAAAAACTTCCTGGCACTGCACAGAGAACTGACATTCTTAGCAGCGGATTTAGCAATGGCTTCTATGTAGACATTTCACTTGAGGTCTTTTGTGAGAGTTAACCCGAGGAGGTGCAATGTTTTACTTTCAAGGAGACTAGCCTGATCCATGCTAATGGGGGGGGAGCGACTGTCTGTGATGGTTAATAGATAGCAGATTCATTTTAGAAGTATTAAAAAATTTGTGTATTGAGGCACCAAATTCTCTTTTAGATATGTCTGATTAAATAAATTACAAATATTATGTCTGCTTATTGTTGATAAAATCCATTCATACTCACAAATAATCTTCCATGTATATATTAAAAACTTAAGCCATTACTTAATAGAATCAGCTATGAATACTGTAGTAATGTTCTGAAATGTTTATAAAAAGAACATTTTTTCATGCTTTAATATGAGCATGACCATGGCATTCAGTCAGTTAAGTGCCATACGTGATACACACTTGGGCAATCATGTCTCGAAAGAACTTAGCTCCTCGATTTGTCATTCCGAGTTTATATTCACTGCACCACAGCATACATCATGACACTACAACACAAAAATTCCATTGTAAATAAATTTCACATTTTAATGAATGCTAAACATAAATGTTGACCATTTCATTTAAAGCAGAAAGAAGAAAAAATAAAGTAATGTATAGCAAGTGGTTATTTTATTGCTGCTATTTACACCCCTGGATGTGTGTTGTGGTGCAGTGGATATTGACACGGAAGGAAAAATCGGGGAGCCGAGTTTGAATTCCGGTTGAATTCCTTGCATTCACTTACACACAAATACCCTTGGGAAATGTATTAATCTGTCTTCTTCCTTTCAGTTATGGGTTAAATAATAGAACAGATTGAGATCTATAGCCTTGGCTGGCAACTAGTCTACCACAGAAAGCAATGGCAACCTACTGTGGGATAATCTTCTGCCAAGTCAGTCATGTCTCTTTGGAGACATGATCGCCAAAAGCGTGTATCATGTATGGCACTTAACTGAATGACTGATTTACACCCCTAAGAGACTGAAACTAATTGAGACTGAAACTAATTGAGAAGTAGAAAATAAAAACAATTTTAAAAATTATAGCACATTTCTCACGTCTTTTAATTACAATACACAAAAGATTATTTGTGAGTATGAATAGATTTTATCAAAAATAAGCAGATATAATGTTTGTAATTTATTTAATCAGATATATATACAATTATATATATATATATATATATATATATACAATATGTCTTAGAAGTAGTACAAACTAATGGGTTGACAATCCACAGTTTGTAGTGATTTACTTTATTAAGACAGTCTTATATATAGTAATATTTTTATTATAAGTTTATAATAAAAACATAGGCAACCCAGGAGCTGTTGAGTTTGGGGACTATCTTATTAGCTCCTGATGTGGTTTGTTATGTCATGCAAAAAAATGACAATTTTTACCATTGAGATTAATTTGCAAGGTACCACATTCCAGCCAAGCTTTGTTAGGATAAAGATTTGCTCTTTGGATGACTAAAGTTGGTTCATATTGTTTACTCCAGAATTTTTTTTACTGAACATTGTTGATTGTTGTAAATGGTCCATTTCTCATCTCCTATGAAAATTTACCTCAAAAGGGCTTCATTTTCATTGCGTTTATACAACGAATCATAGAAATGAGATCCAAAAGATTCTTTTCACTCAGATCATTTGGTACCCAAATAGCTTAGCAATTTTAATACCTGAGCTTTACTAAATGCTCATGAATGGTAAATTTTGACATAGTCAACACAAATAAAAAAAAAACATATTCCCATTGCTATAGATATACATATATAAAAATTTTCATATTCACTTAAAAATCAATAAAAGAAAGAAACATTTTTGATGATCTAAATCGAAACTTATTTATAAATGGAACTTTGTCTGTGTGTGTCCATTACCTATAGACTCCGAAACGGCTAAACTGATTTTCTTGAAAATTTACCCAGTTGTACTATAAGTGTCTGTGAGTGTTCTTAGCTAGCTTTTGTATCAAGGTACCCCCAATAAATATCGAAAATCAATAATCAAAAACATCGGGTTATAGAAGGAGTGGTCTGATTTTAATCAAATTTGATACACTCATAGACAAAGACATAAGAAATGATGTTGAGAAGTTTCAAGGTTGCAGTTCTTACAATAGTGCAGAAAATTGATGATATATATATGTAAAAGGCAAGATGTTTGTGTGTGTGTGTGTCTGTTTATCTGTCTGTATGTCCTTTATACAAACACACAATTTTTATCCAATTCTCATTAAACTTCAAAATTTGACTTACATCCATTCATTTTTCTTTCAGTCAACAGTTTTGCTTTAACTGGAAACAACTATTGCTTTTTAGTCTTTTGTGCCAACATCTAAAGAGTCTGAGTTCCAGGACCATGGATTAGTTTTAAAGCTTTCATTACACCCGAGCAATGCCGGGCTATACTGCTAGTGGTTAATAAAATAGGCAAAGGTTCTTGGATATATAGAATGTTTGGACAGTTTGATATGCTTTATGTCCAGAAAAAATAATGGAAAAAAAAAGATGAATAAAATGTTTAATCACTGTACCTTGGCAGTTATTTTTTTTTTTAATAATCAGTTCACCCCAAGAAAAACAGTACTGCCCCTAGTGTGCAGGAGGCTACATGAGAAGAGAGTGAGAAGAAAGAGGAACAAGATACAGTGGGTGTTGGAGAAAGAATAAGAGAATGACGGGAATGCTGGAGCACAGGGCATGACACGAGAGTAGAGTGAGAAGATAAAAGAACCAGATACAGCGGATGGCAAGGAAAATAAAACAGAAGATGGGAATCAAGGAGATAAAAAACAGCAATTGGAGAT
This sequence comes from Ascarosepion bandense, assembly GCA_037127315.1. Classification (NCBI taxonomy): domain Eukaryota; kingdom Metazoa; phylum Mollusca; class Cephalopoda; order Sepiida; family Sepiidae; genus Ascarosepion; species Ascarosepion bandense. The sequence continues at coordinate 2,537,130 of JBBBDQ010000175.1, read as the reverse complement.
TGTAACTATCAGGGAAGCAATTATACAGAAGGGAGTTCCAAAGGTGGGAAGTGCAAGAAAAGAAACTGTATTAGTAGAAGTGGTGGTTACATTTGACTGTTTTGACTGTAAAAGGGTAGAACCTAGTTGCCAATTTAGTGACCTGAGAAAATTCATGTAGCGGGGGAAACAAGGAGATACGCTCATCAGAGCAGAAGTCACAAAAATATTTGTAGAAAAGACAGTGGGAAACCATATCTCATTGGTGAGAAAGTGACTGATGTCGAGCTGTCAAATTGGGATTGATTACATTGCAGTTGCTCCTTTGGAATTTGGTGAGAACCCCAAGATGAATACCAGACACTGGGAGACTAGTGTGATCCATACTGAAGTAGAAGAGTTTGTATATAACGAAACTTGTATCAATGAGTGGTTACTGTCCAAATACATTTTATATATATATATATATATATATATATATAATATATATATATATGTATATAAATAGTCATCTGCAGACAGATCTGTTTCGCTGTATCACAGCTCATCAGTACGGTTAGACTCTGACTGCTACATAACCCAGGCTTGAAACCCGACCGAATTGGCGTCGGTCGGCGACTCTACCACTGGGCCACGGTGTTCGGTGGAAGAAGGCAGTCTTTTTAGTGCATATATATATATATATATATATATAGAGAGAGAGAGAGAGAAAGAGAGATGGATAATTTTTTTCAAAATTATGCAAAAATGAAAATAACACTGACATCTCATTTTAACAGATATATTTAACAAAATGACACAAAAATATTTTAAAGTACTAAAAAGTAAATCTATTTAATGAAACTATCATTGGCTTCAAACACAGCCTCTATTAAAGTTTCAAATCTCCAGCAACTCTTCTAGACAGTCTCTTTGTTTAAATAGATGAATGTTGCCATAATCCTTGCCTTTAGTTCATTTTTGGTGTTACAAATATTTTTTTGGTCTATCACTCAACTGTGCCCAACACATAATAATCAAGGGGTTTACATTCTGGGAAGTTAGGTGACCAGATGTAAAGGGTGATGTGGTCATGGAAATTGTTTGACAGCCATAACTGGATTCTCCTTCTTGTGTATCATGGTGCAGAGTCCTGTTGTCAGACATAGGATTTTCCAGCAGCCACCCTCTTGACCCAGAGCAACACTACCTCCTCCTTGATGTGTTAAGTTTGAGGCCTGGTGAGAAGATGAATGGAGACATAACATCATCACTCTAAACACCACGATGTTGACTGGATATATCATCCAACCCTTTCTGAGTCTTCTGCACTGTCCTCAGATTGACTCCCAAACACTTTGTAACAGTAAGCAACATCACTATTATTATTATTCCTTGGGAAATTATCATTGTGATTTACAAGGCATCAATGGCAAAATTATTTTGAGGCCTGGTGAGAAGATGAATGGAGACATAACATCATCACTAAACACCACGATGTTGACTGGATATATCATCCAACCCTTTCTGAGTCTTCTGCACTGTCCTCAGATTGACTCCCAAACACTTTGTAACAGTAAGCAACATCACTATTATTATTATTCCTTGGGAAATTATCATTGTGATTTACAAGGCATCAATGGCAAAATTATTTTGAGGCCCGGTGAGAAGATGAATGGAGACATAACATCATCACTCTAAACACCACGATGTTGACTGGATATATCATCCAACCCTTTCTGAGTCTTCTGCACTGTCCTCAGATTGACACCCAAACACTTTGTAACAGTAAGCAACATCACTATTATTATTATTCCTTGGGAAATTATCATTGTGATTTACAAGGCATCAATGGCAAAATTATTTCTTATAATTTCGTCTAAATTACATAAAAAATGAAAATAACTATGACATCTCATTTTAAGAGATATATTAACCAGAATTACACAAAAATATCTTGAAATACTAAAGAGTAAATTTATTCAATAAAATCGCCATTGGCTTCAACCACAAATTCTAGATGACTTTAAAATCTCCTGCATTTCTTCTGAACAGTCTTCTTGTTTAAGATGATCAAGGCTGCCATAATTCTTGCCTTCAGTTCATCTTTGGTGTTAAAAAAGAGTTTTGTTTGTCTCTTGCTCAACCGCAAACAACACATAATAATCAAGGGGTTTACAGTCTGGGAAGTTAGGTGACCAGATGTAAGGGGTGATGTGGTCATGGAAATTTTCTAACAGCTATGACTTGGTTTTTCTGCTTGTGTGACATGATGCAAAGTCCTGTTGCCAGTCATAGGGTCTTCCAGTAACCAAACCACCCTCTTGACTCAAGACAGCACTACATCCTCAAGACACTTGATATATATTTCTAAGTTGAGTTTGAGGTACTCACCAACAAATTTCAAAGTTCTTTTTTATCAAAAAAATCAGAGTGTGTTTGTTGAGCTTCTGTACATTTGTAATCAACATAGGTCCCATCCTTTTACAGTGAAACCGATAAAATGTAACTGCAATTTCTACTACCAGCTTCTTTTCTTGCACTTCCTGCCTGTGGAATTCCCTTCCACATACTTGCTTCCCCGACAGCTACAATCTCCAGGAGTTTAAATGTAAGGTCAATTGACACCTTCTAACACACTAACTCGCATCCATTCTCGCAAACACTCTTCCCATCTACATCCTTACCCGTCTATCACCCTCCTTCTGACATTTGCTATAACTAACCACTCTTTCTCATCACTTTCCCCTATGTAACCCTCTGTGCAATAGTGGCAGGGCAATGCCTTGCTTGGGATGAAATGATTAAAAAAAAAGTCTCATCTGGCTTTTTCTGTATCCTCTGTCCCTCATTTCTGATTGACACCCAAGCACACCAAAATGTTTGTATTGTAGCTTTCAGCATGAAAGCCAAGCAGTACAGTATGTTGTTCTCAGATTTTTGGTAGAGTCAATTGTGTCATGGTGCTCTTTTTTCCACAGACGGTGCCCAACTGAACCTACTATATTGGACAGTGGACAAAATCAAAAACAAACAATGTGAATGCAAAATTAAAAATTTAATTGATGACAATTTATCCATCGCATCCTAAATATCTATCTATGAAAAAATATATGTTTACATAAAAAAATGATATCAATTTTTATGAAGCTATATATGCATATAAGTATATCTTTTACTTACCATTTCATGCAACTGATCTTCATCTTCAATTTGATCATATGAAGTCATTGTTGCTGTTTTTGTTTGTATAATATCTCTCTGGGTTGTTAATATACGTCTTGTGAAAGCAGTTGTAGAAATTGAACTGTGGCCAATTTGACTTGGATTTGCAGTGATTAAACAACTGGAACTTTTAGGTAGAATACTGGACTTAACAATGGAGACCAATTCCTGAAAGAAACAAAAGCATAATTAGACATTTTCATCCTTTTTATTATCAAAGAATTCATGAAATTCAATTCTAATTTTCAGTTTTAGGTAAACATTACAAAATAGTTTCCCTTAGCAACAGGTATTAAAAAATACCTCAATGGATTCTAATTTTCACTCTCAGTTAAATATTACAAAATAATTACCCATTTATTTCCTTATTTTTTTGTTAATTATTTCACCCCAAGCAAGATGGCACTTTCACAAATGCACAAGAGGTTACAGTGAGAGAAAAGACTGGTTACAGGGGTTATTAAGGAAAGGATAAAAGATGAATAAGATTCAAGAAGACAGAAGATGGAAATTGATGTTGCATTTAAATTTTTGGAGATTGTAGCTATCAGTGAAGCAAGTAAATGGAAAAGAGTTCCACAGGCAGAAAGTGCGAGAGAAGAAACTATTGGAGTAGAAGTGGAAGTTACAGTAAAAGGGTGGGACCTAGATGCCAATCTAGTAGTGTGCTTAAATTCATGGGGTTGGGGCACTAGAAAAAAAGCTTGTCAGAACAGTTGCGATTAAGATATTTATAGAAAAAACAGAGGGAAATCATGTCATGTTGGTGAGAAAGTGACTGAAGTTGAGATGCCAAGGCAAAATCGATTACATTGTTGATCCTTTGGGTTTTGTTAAGAACTACAAGATGTATAAAGTCTAATTTTTACTTTTAGGTAAATATTACAAAATAATTTTTTAGCACTGAGCATTAAAAAATAACTTCAATAGATTCTAATTTTCAGTCTCAAGTAAATGATACAAAATAACTTGATACTGGGTATTAAAAATACTTCAATAAATTCTAATTTGCAGTCTTAGGTAAATGTTACAAAATAACTTCACTTGATACTGGGTATTAAAAATACTTCAATAAATTCTAATTTGCAGTCTTAGGTAAATGTTACAAAATAACTTCACTTGATACTAGGTATTAAAAATACTTCAATAAATTCTAATTTGCAGTCTTAGGTAAATGTTACAAAATAACTTCACTTGATACTGGGTATTAAAAATACTTCAATAAATTCTAATTTGCAGTCTTAGGTAAATGTTACAAAATAACTTCACTTGATACTGGGTATTAAAAATACTTCAATAAATTCTAATTTGCAGTCTTAGGTAAATGTTACAAAATAACTTCACTTGATACTGGGTATTAAAAATACTTCAATAGATTCTAATTTTCAGTTTCAAGTAAATGATACAAAATAACTTGATATTGGGTATTAAAAAATACTTCAATAAATTCTAATTTGCAGTCTTAGGTAAATATTACATAATAATTACACGTTTTTACATTACGTTATGATTATATGCAGTGTGGATGATGTGTGGATGTGCGTTGTGGTGCAGTGGATAACAGCTGGGAACTAGAAATCAGGGAGCTGAGTTCGAATTCCAGTTGGAATCGCTGCATTTACTTATGTACAAATACCCTTGGGAAAGGTATTAATCCATCTCTTCTCTCTAGTTATGGGTTAAATAACAGGACAGATTGGGTTCTATAGCCTTGGTTGGCAATCAGTCTACTGCAGAAAGTTATGGCAACCTACCGCTAGATTATCTTCTGCCCAGTCAGTCATGTCTCTTTTGAGACATGATCGCCCAAGCATGTATTACATATGGCATTTAACTGACTGGCTGAATATAATAAATGGAATCATGATTAAGGAATCTACTAATCATAAAGTGGGGGATCAATTTTCTATTGTTATGAAATAATAAACTGATCCCCCTCTAATTACTATGTAATAATATAATACATCTCTTCTCCCTCTAGCTATGAGTCAAATAACATGACAGATTGGGTTCTATAGTCTTGGTTGGCAACCAGTCTACCACAGAAAGCAATGGCAACCTTCTGCAAGATAACCTTCTGCCCAGTCAGTCATGTCTCTTTCAAGACATGATCGCCCAAGTGTGTATCACATATGGCACTTAACTGACTGATAAGATGATTTGTATCAAATCATGCTGCCATTATCATATGGAATTTTCTAAAATCAAATATAAGTGAATAACTTAAGAAAATAAATAAAGATTTTAAAAAAATACATCAAAACCAATAGAAATATTTTTTGTGGGGGAGTAAGTAACTCTGGTCTACCATTATATTCTTGGAGTATTTATTGAGAAACAGATTTGCAAACAAAAACTTGGAAGATTCACTTGCCAACCATTTATAATACATTAGTGAATGAAAATTGCAGGACTAAAACCAGGAGCGGAAGAATTTATATCTTTGGTCAGCACAGAACCAACGACTAATCATCAGGAATTAGTTGGAAGCCATAATAAAAATGGTTCTGACCCAATATGTAGATTATGTGAAAAACTTGTTGAGACTAGTGTTTGGTTGTTCTAACCTGACATTGATGGAATATAAAGCTTAGATTAGATATAGACATTGGTTAGCTCCTGACTTGACTCTTAGAGTTGTGAGTTCAATACCAGGCTACAGCAGTGGTGAACAAGTAACTTGCAGGGTTAGAGGGAGATAACTCATGACTTCTAATTGAAGCTTTATGCAAGGAATGAGAATGATATACCTGAGTGATTGTAATAAAGGGTTTGGTTTGAAATTCCTAGCACCAGAAGAAAGCCGGAGTGTACAACAGCCGAAACGTCATACAAATGGCAAGAAAGATGAGGACAATAGTCCAAATAATATAAATACTGAGATTGAACAATATATTCATTGGAAGATATGTTGGTAATAAAAGGTGGCAAATGCTTAAAAAAAACGGTATGAACATTATCCAGAACCAGTGATAGAATGCTATGAAGTCTCTATTCTTAGGGACGTTACCATTCTTACTGACAGACATATAAAGGTTAAAAGATTAGACGTAGTGACTAAAGATTACAAATAAAACAATGCCTTCTCATGGATATGATAGTGACATCAGATACAGATATATCTGTTAAAGAATATAGCAAAATAAATACATATTAGGATCTTGAAATTGAAAGTGAAAAAAATGTTGTAGCTTAAAACTACTGTTATACTTATAATAATTAAAGTCAGTCAGTTAAGTGCCATACGTGATACACGCTTGGGTGATCATGTCTCAAAAGAGACATGACTGACAGGGCAGAAGATTATCCCGCAGTAGGTTGCCATTGCTTTCTGCGGTAGACTGGTTGCCGACCAAGGCTATAGAACCCAATCTGTCCTGTTAGTTAACCCATAACTGGAAGGAATAGACGGATTAATACCTTTCCCAATAATTAAAGTACTGGATCAAAAAGAGGCACAGACAAGAACATTAAAATAGATCTCTGGCAGCCTCTGAGTTTAAAGACATTGCAGTGAGTAGAACTGTACCTTTATTTCGGAGAATATCACCAATGGAAATAATAAACACATTAAATGTTATGTATTAACATCAGAATTCTCAACAATATATTTCTATAAAATCTCAGTGAATAAAGAGAGCAGAACAAAAATTTATATATTTGGTCTGCGCAGGACCAAAAACTATTTATCAGGAAATACCAAGAGAATCATAATAAAAAGGCCATCTCTTATGGAAGAGCCTGTAGAAATAGCTATTTCCCAAACATAACATATTACATTTAAAAATGAAATAAATATTTGCTCTGTAAATTAAATTTACATCAAGCTCTCTGTTGGATCAGCTTTAATATTTAATCTAATATTACTAGAATCCAATGTGATTTATTACTGATATATATATATATATATATATATATATATATGGCTATTATTATTATTATTATAGCATACTGCAACTTAATAGCTATAAAATTTCAATGTTTAATACACCATCATCAGGCAGTGAAAATCAAAGATGATGCTGTATTAAAAACTGAAATTTTATAGCTATTAAGATGCAGTATACTATTATAATAATAATAATAAATAATAATGATAACTATACATCTTTGTTCTACTTTTGTATTGAGTTCTTTTTAAAAGTAAATATCCTACTGGGAAACATACTTCCATTAGTATTAACCACTAATATATATATATATACATATATATGTAAGACTGTTTTGAAAACATTTATTTTGGCATGTATCACTGTTTATGATGTCATCTGAAAAATAATTTTATTTCACAAGGAAAAAATTTATATTGGTAAGACAAAAAGTTAAACAGCTAAATGCCTGTCCATCAATAAAATATGTTAAAGTAAATATTTTACAAATTGAATATATATATTCAACTTATATATGCATATATATATATGTGTATGTGCATTATGTTTGTGTGTATGTGTATGTGCATTTTTCATAGACATATATAGATATGTATTTATATTAATATGTATAAATATATGCATGAATGCATACATATAAATATATATATACAAATATATATATATATAAATGCAAACTGCACATGCACACAAACAAACACACACACTCACGCACAAACATATATATATATATATATATATATATATATATATATATTTACAGTGATATAAATGTATATACAAAAACATACACAGCTATAAAATACAATATTTTGTTATTGTAATAATTTTTAAATCAACCCAAATCCAAAAAATTTTCAGTTCAAATTTTTAAGTCAAGAAAAAAAATTAAGTTAAGAAAAAGTTAGGAAAAAAGAGCAAAAAGAAAAACAATGAAAAATATGAAGAAAAACTAACAAACAAATTTAGAAATCTAAAATAAAAGATTTTTTTAATGAGTTTTGTTTCAAACTTATATCTACCTCATAATATATAGCATTCCATGATGATCTCTCGGACCCTGTTGTAGTGACGGAAAGATCAATAATGATTAAAGTTGTGGCTATTGTGGATTCTGTAAATCATGAGCATTGTTTGTTAGTATTCACTAGTGGACTAATGTAAAGTCGACTAGCCAAGTGAAAGTAGGGATCAGGTGTTTTGGATTTGGTGAATACCATTTGCTGCTGTGGTATCAATAGTGGCAATGCTATTGTTGGTCTGGGTGGGGATTAGTGTCTAGTCAGGCCACATAGGCAACACTGGTAGTAGCAAACCAATACATATAAATGTAGTAAGTACTTGAAATGGTAGAAAAGAGGAAGTATGAAGAGAAGAACCTTTTTTTTTCTGAAAGTACTTTTGTTGATGGTGTGTGAGGGTGGATTGTCAGGGGTGAGGAGAACAGCAAGAAGGAGATAAGTGAAGAAGGAAAGAAAAATAAATAGAGAAAAGAGTGAGTGAGAGAGAAAGATTGTGTATGTATCTGATAAATTTGTGTAAATCTATATAACTGTGCATGTATATGTATTGACATTATAATTTTATTTATAACACTTGAGCATATTTGAATAAGAACCATTATCAGTTTTATGTAAACGAATTTAGCAAGTTTAAATTTGGTGCATTTATAGACAACAGCTGTGGCACACAATTTTAAAATTAATATTTATGCATATATATCTAAACTATATTCTTGTACATCTATTTATCTATCTATCTATCTATCTATCTATCTATATATATATATATATATATAATAAAGTATTGTTTTAAGATATGATATATTTATCAGTAAAAGTGCTCACTATCAAGGATAGAGCATATATAAATATAAATTTAGACAAATAAGGTCAACATCAAATAGAGACAGTATCATACTTGAATGCTTGAACACAACCTTTAGGCATATATATATGTGTGTGTGTGTGTGTGTGTGTGTGTGTGTGTGTGTGTGTGGTGGTAATGAGATTATTATTATTATTTTATTTTATTTTTAATCATTTCACCCCAAGCAAGGTGAGACTGCTCTCAGTACAGTGTGAAAAAAGACTGGATGCAGCAGGTATTGAGGAAATGATAAAAGATGAATGGGATTCAAGAAGATAGAAGATGGCAATTGACATTGCCTTTAAATTTTTGGAAAATCTAGCTATCAGGGATGCAAGTAAATGGAAGGGAGTTCCAGGGGTGGAAAGTGTGAGAAAATAAACTGTTAGAGTAGAAGTGATAGTTACATTTAACTATTTCAACAGTAAAATGGTGAAACTTAGATGCCAATCTAGTAAGCATGCTTAAATTCATGATGTATACAGGGCACCAGAAGTATTTGCATATAAATAAATATAATAAACCCAACAGGAATTTGAACTTGGCTTTGATTAACGGTTTCAATCCTTTATCCATTACACTATCCACACATTCAAGTTCACCTGTTTTGTTTTTTTAATCATTTCACTCCAAAGAAGATGAAACCACCACTGGTGTACAATAGAGTACATTGAGAGAAAAGACTGGAAACAGGGTGTATTGAAGAAGGGATTAAAAGATGAATGGGGTTCAAGAAGATAGAAAATGGTAACTGAAATTTCAATACAATTTTTAGGGATTGTAGCTATCAGTGAAGCAAATAAATAGAAGGGAGTTCCACAGGTGGGATGTGTGAGAAAAGAAACTGTTGGAGTAGAAGTGACAGTTACATTTAACTATTTCAACAGTCAAAGGATATATATATATATATATATATATATATATATATACTATAGTCATCCGCAGACAGATCTGTTTCGCTGTATTACAGCTCATCAGTACGGCTTAGACTCCGGTTGCTTCCTAAACCAGGATTGAAACATGACCAAATTGGCATCAGTCGGCGATTCTACCCCTAGGCCACGAGCGTCCAGTAGAAGAAGGCAGGCTTTTTAGCGCATATAAACACACCCAATAGCTAGAGTGCTCCAATTCATTATCGAATGTGCGGTGAGTAAATGCTAGAGTAGCTACTGTTTACAAAGTCTCCCACACTTCCAGAGTCAGGGTGTGAGAGCGTAAATATATATATATATATAGATATATGAGTCAGGGTGTGAGAGCGTATATATATATATATATATATATATATATATATATATATATATAATGCATCACTCAATAAATCCTGTGCCTAACTAATAAAACAACAACTTTTAGGCAAAATTCAATTTATTCATCAATAGTCTCCTAAGATGATACAATGATTCCAATGCTTCTCTAACAATTTGATGCCTTCTTTGTAGAACAATTTGTCTTTGGTGTTAAAATATGCCTCAGTTTTTGATATCATTTCTTCATATGAAATTTAGAGGTTAGTACTTCATAAAAATCATATGGATTATTTATTAGTGACACCATCTTTATGTCAGGCCCAGGACTTATTGAGTGATGTGTTACAATATATACATATATATATATATATATATATATGGCACTTAAAAGATTGATATATATATATATATATATATATATATATATATATATATCAGTCTTTTAAGTGTCATACATGATACACACTTGGGTGATTATGTGAGATATATGTATAATTATTAATGCATACTTGGGCAGTAGTTTTCCAATTATCTTTTATTGAATAAGACCAACAAGGAAAATTTTATTCATTTTCCATTCATTTATTTGTTTTTGTCATTTTTTTCTAGCATCCACACATTTGGTAAGGATGCTGGAAAAAAATAATAAAAAAATGAATAAATTCTTCCTTGTCAGCCATATTAAATGAAAGATTTATATACATATATATATATATAGACCTAATAATCTCTAATAACCCTACAACCACACAACTAAATCCTCTACAAAAACTTATGTAGTGTATCAATTTACATGCCCGTTCAGAGATTATATCTCTGGTACTTATAATAAACCTATGATATATTGGTTTTATTGCAACCATGCTCTCCCATAGACTTACCTGTCACCTTTCTGATCAGAGTTCAATTAAACAACATTTCTTAGAAAAACATACCCATGTAGGCAATATTAAACAGATTTTAGTCAACAATATAATAATACTCACTCATACACACAGTAAAAAGAACCTTCAGATATTGGAGGCCATCTACATTAAATCAAAGCAACCTACACTTAATAAAATCACGTTTACATCTGATCATAACACATTATATTGCATTTAAATGTATGATTTTGTTAACATTTTGAGCTCTCACGTGGTGTGGCATCATAGAACCGCATTACAAATATACCAACTGCGTTTGCTAAGTAAAATTTTAGGTCAACACAAGATAAAATCATCTTTGATGGTGGATGTTTTTATGTTAACATCCCTGTAACCTCTCTGAAGATGGCTCATGTGAGCTGAAAGTTTAGAACCAACTTAATAAAAATTATCCAAATGTTGGAGAATTTATGTCTTTATTTTCACCTGAAATTAAAGCAAAAATATGATGTTTAGAACGGCTCATGATTAAACATAATAGATATTCATTGTCTCTTATATTTAACAGTATATATATATATATATATATTCTAAACATATACTGTTAAATATAAGACAGGTAAAAGCATTATCAGAATATTATTAAAATTCATTCTATGGTAACTGATGATTTTTAAACCTCGGATGAAATTTCTTGTACTGCAATAAACAAGGGTGACAGGGAGTGAAAACCAATTAATTTTCAAAATAAAACATCAGTCAAGGATATATAAACACAGTTCATGCTTTCATCTTGCAGAGACATATTTTACCATCTGGGATCAAGCCAATCTTTGACATGGGTATCTACCAGGAAAAAAAAAATTACCCTCATCTCAACCAGCACCAGCACCTTCCCCTCCCATCCTGTTCTTCTCACTCTCACATAATCTTTACTTATCACCATTCTCGTTCTTCTCCACATCTTATTCTGATATTTCTTGCACTCCAATTTACTTGTAAGGGACTAAATCTATCTAATCTTGATCACCTCATCTCAGTTGAGGCTCTTCCTGTCCTCATTAAAACTTTTGCTTCCTATTCTATTTGGATCAGTGTCCAGGTGTGGTATCGAAAGAAGAGTCAGTAGACTCACCTGGCCCAAGAACTCTTACCCCTCCTAACAGACCAATAAACTATCAGATTATGGCTTTTCAATCTCCGTATTTAGAATTTAAATTAGGTTAATTGTAATTAAACGTCTGGAAATGATACTTAGAATCTTAAAAATGACAAGAATAAAACTTTATAAGATAATCATTCTCTATAATTTTGCATAAATCATTAACTGATACTCTTAATTATTTTTTATCTCCGTGGGATTAAAAGCAAAATTTTTACTTGATCTGTCAGTTGTTAAAGAATTATAAAGCAAGCACTAAATATAAGGAAAACTTCAAATATTTATAAAAGATGAAGAGAACATTTTGATGCTCTTTAGAATCTTTGCAAATAGGATTTTTATAAAATATTATTAAAGACTGACAAAATCAGTCTCAACTCTGGTTTGAATAATAATAGTCATCTCCTCATTTTCTAAGCACACTCATCTGTGAGGAAGGATAGCTAATCCCTATTGAAAACATCTGCTCAGGCATACTTGTGTTGTTTAGCATCCACAGAGCCCACTTCTGGCTTATACTGTAGATATGCTAAGATCTTAGTTACAGTGTCTTAGAGAGAACACAAAATCTAGCATGATGTACCATTTGTTTCCAGACATCAGCATCATCAGCTCCAGCTCCAACTCACCATCGGTTGCCACTCCCATGAGTTAGACATTCTGCAGCTCCAGCAAGCCATTCTTCAGCTCTAGTCAGCCATTCTTGCCAGCAACAATATGTGATAAACTGTTCATTTCAGGACAACACTTTTCAAAGACTATAAAACTGTCCTTTTTAAGACAGCAATTCACAGCAATTACAAAACTATCCATTTCAGGTCAACAATTCTTAACAGCTACAAAACTGTTCATTACAGGACAACACTTTTCAAAGACTACAAAAAATGTCTTTCTCAAAACAATACTCTTTGATGCTCTTCTAACCATCTATGCAGAAATATTCTTTGCCCTATGCAGTGTAACCTTACTTTTTTATGTATTTTCTTTAACAAAAATAAATTTGGCACCATATGTTTTTACTCAAGTCTGTTTTGTTTGTTGCTGTCTTCCATCATTCAATATCTATTTGTAGATTAATATAGCACCCACAACAACTACTCATTTTCCAAGCACACCCATCTGCTAGGGAGACTAGCTAATCCCTACTAAAACATCTGCTCAGGCATATTTGTGTTTAACACCCACAGATCTTACCTATGGTCTATACTGTAGCTATACTGAGAAGATATCATTTGCAGTCTCCTGAAGAGTTTGATTTGGTTTGGTTTGGTTATGGCATATGACACTTGGAGGTCATTTAATGCCAAAGCATTAGTTGTTTTAGTATGGAAAAAATGTATTATGGCAATAATTTTTGTTCCTTCAAAAAATGTATTATGGCAAATAATTTTTTTCCTTCAAAAACATATTTTTTGTTGGTAACATTTTTCCTTCAAAAACATCTTTGTTGGTAATATTTTTCATTCAAAAAAGTTTTGTTGGTAATATTTTTCCTTCAACAATTTTCATGTAGATATTTTATAAAAGTCTGTTTTAATACTTTCATAGTGTTTTGACTCCTGTTTGGAGGGTTAACTATTTGCCCACTGCTGGGACCCTAACAGGTGCCACCACACCGGGTCAGGGTGAACCTGGGAACAACAGTAATTTAAGAGGTGGTTCCATGCTCCTCATAACCTCAGAATCAGTGACCTTGTTGCCAGATGCAGTTTACTGTCATACCCAGGACCTGTCCTGGAGAGAATTCATAGTCTAGCATGATTTACCATTTGAAGGAAGCCAGTATGTTAAAACATTTGGTCACTATGACTTGTGACTTTATGTACCATAACTATTGATGGCCTCAAAACAATTTCTTCTAATATCACTTACAAGAGCTCAGGTTGACCTATGGTATGAGTTTTTAGGAACTTTCCAAAAGTTCTGCATGTTGGGATTACCTCCATAGGCCAATCCCATCAAGAATTAATTTTCCTGACAAACTGGGAAGAATCTATAAACATATGAAGTAGCATGCTTAAATCCATGCAGTTAAGGCACTAGGAAATAAGGCTCATCAGAAGAGTTACCATGAAAATATTTGAAGAAAAGACAGGGGAAGTCATGTTACATCAGTGAGAAAGTGACTGAAGCCAAGATATCTGGTCGGGATCGATTACATTGCAGACTATTCTTTAATTGGATTGATCTTGACTTGGTATCTCACATTCTTTCAATTTCTCACTGACATGCTGTGGCTTCCCTCTGTCTTTTCTACTAATATTTTCATGGCAACTACTCTGACAAGCTTTTATCCCTGATGCCCTGTATACATCATGAATTTAAGCATGCTTATTAGATGGCATCTAGGCTCCACCCTTTGACTGTTGAAATAGTTAAATGTAACCGCTACTTCTACTCCAACAGTTTCTTTTCTAGCACTTCCTACTTGTGGAACTCCCTTCTATTTATTTGCATCTCTGATAGCTAGAATCTCTCAAAATTGCATTGCAATTTCAGTTACCATTTTCTATCTTCTTGAACCCCATTCATCTTTTATCCTTTCTTCAATACATCCTGTTTCCAGTCTTTTCTCTCACTGTAATCTACTGTACCCCAGTGGTGGTTTCATCTTCCTTTGGGTGGAATGATTAAAAAAAACAAAACAGGTGAACTTGGATGTGTGGATGGTGTTATGGATAAAGGACTGAAACTGTTAATCAAGAGAGCCAAGTTCAAATTTCTGTTGGATTTATTATAATCATTTACATGCTAATACTTTTGGGAAAGGTATGAATCCATCTTTTCTTCCCTAGCTATGGATTAGTTAGTAAGACTTGTATAACTAAATCATTATCATTTCAAAAAAAATCTTACAATATAAAAATATTTCCTGGCTGTAAATAACCTGCAATGGGTTGATAAACCATAAAATGAATCAATCAAGTTTGCCTTTAATATGTACTGTGAGTGTCTTAACGTTCTTAAATCTGCTTGCCCTTTCAGCCGCCTCTTTCTGATGTTAAGTCTAAGTGCTCCTTTTGTTTCCATTTTTTTAAATCTTCATCATTGCTCACGTGTTTGGTCCGTGGTTTTCTCAGCATTCTTCTCGAACCATAATTTCTGTTGATTCAAGTCTTCTCTTCATCTGTGTTGACTTCCTCATTGCTCATATGTTCAGTCCATGGTATTCTCAGCATTCTTCTCTAGAACCACATTTCTGTTGATTCAAGTCTTCTCTTCATCTGTGTTGACTTCCTCATTGCTCATATGTTCAGTCCATGGTATTCTCAGCATTCTTCTCTAGAACCACATTTCTGTTGATTCAAGTCTTCTCTTCATCTATGAGGAGGTTGTCTATTCTCTGTGATATAGAAGGACTGATATTATTTTACATTTTAACATTCTTTTTGTTTCTAACGAAATTTTCTTGTTTCTTAATACTTTGCTAACCTTTTGGAAAGCATTTTTCCCTATACCAATGCATCTTTAGATTTTGGTGTCACACTTTCTGTCCTGTTGAAACACTTCCCAGGTATTTAAACTTTTATACTTCATTTTGGTGTTTCCCCATTTGTAATTTGCATGTTAGGCTGTTACTTTTGCTAATAACCAAACATTCTGTATAATTACAATTTAGATCTCTTCGTCTCAATTTTCTTTACTACCTTCTGTAGAAGTTCTTGTAGTTTTCATTTCTGTGTCTATTATCAACACATTAAGAACTCTGTTTTCTGTTTGTTCAGCAGGACTACATCTGGCTTATTTTGCTCTAAAATTGTCACTATCTGGACCAAGTTTTTACTTTGCTGTTCTCCAGCATTTTTTTTTGTTTTTTGTTTTTGTGACTATATGCAGGTATTTACGACTTTAGATCAAAATATAGAATCTGCCAAAACTCTTCGGTTATTTTGGGGAAACTGAGGCATATTTTAAGGCCAAAGACAATTTGTTCTACAAAAAATGCATCGAATTGTTAGAGAAGCATTGAAATCAGAGTATCAGCCTTGAAGGAGACTATGCTGATGAATAAAGTCAAATTTTGCCTATAAATTGTTGTTTTATTAGTTAGGGCTGGAATTTATTGAGTGATGTGTTACTTGGTTGAATTGAAGTTTTAGTTTTGCTTCATTATTTTCTTTTTTTTCATAATTTTCTTTTTAGGTCACCTTTGGTGACTTAAGAAGCAAGCATTATTGTCTTCATCAACAGCCTCCATTTCCAGTACCTTTTTAGAGCACACTTGCTCTTCCAAACAGGCATACTTTTATTAATTATTTAGTTCCAAACTGTTCAATATCTGCTTGGCTTTTTCATGCGCATTTTCTATTCATTATCTATCTATCTATCTATCTATCTATCTATCTATCTATCTATCTATCTCAGTCTATACATATCTATCTATCTATCTATCTATTTCAGTCTATTCATACCTATCTATCTATCTATCTATCTATCTATCTATCTATCTCAGTCTGTTCATTATCTATCTATCTGTCTATCTCAGTCTATTCATATCTATCTATCTATCTATCTATCTATCTATCTATCTATACTACCAGCCATAATTATTAGGCCTCCCCAATGTTTTAAAAAATGATGTATTTCATACTGTTTTTTAGTATTTATTGCCAAGTGAATAATTGCAAATGAAATAGAATGGTTCTTTTGTTGAGACTGCACAATAACATGTGTATCAAATAAATTTATAAATATTAAATAATTACCTATATTGCAGTTTCATCAATGAAAGAATGAAGAAAATTTAAGGTGATTCAGACAAGTTCATCTTTGCTTCCTTGCCTTGGAAAATTTTACAAAGTAATAGTAACAAAATAACCATTCTATTTTTATTTAGAATTATCCACTTGGCAATAAATACTAAAAATAGTATGAAATACATCATTTCTTTTAAAAATCTGGGGTTGCCTAATAATTATGACCGGTAGCGTATATATAGACATATATAGCAAATCTAGAGGGTGCGATGGCTAAATTGTCGCTATTTGCCTTGTAAAAATTTGCAAAGTATTAATAACAAAAGAACCATTCTATTTTCATTTAGAATTATCCACTTGGCAATAGATACTAAAAATAGTATGAAATACATCATTTCTTTTAAAAAACTGGGATTGCCTAATAATTATGGTCGATAGTCTATCTATCTATCTATCTATCTATCTATCTATCTATCTATCTATCTATCTATCTATCTATCTCAGGCTGTTCATATCTATTTATCTATCTATCTGTCTATCTATGGCAGTGTAGATACTATGGACTGATAACAAAAGATAAGCCTTCATTGAGATTTGAACCCATACCCACTTTCCTTCAGTCTTTGAATGCACCATCTGCTCTAATCAACATCTAATTTTTTATACCCAATGCTCATTTCACAATTTTTCTTGCAGTCATGCTGACATTAGCTCTTATGAGTATTATTAATCACAGTCATATTATTTTGATTTAATTTTACTTTTCTTCAATATTGTTCCTACATCAAGCATTATATAGTGCATTTAACTAGGCTTCTTTGTACCAAAAGAAACACGAATTTAAATTTTGCCAAATGCTTATGCTTTATTGCTATTTAATCACTACCATAGAATGATGACTTCATTAAATTTGAAATAATTAAGATGATAGTAAATAATAATCAAAATTAATGTAACAGGAGAGAGCAGTGATAGAAAAATTTATTCTCCCAATTGTATTTTCCCCATTATGGCCATTATTATATCCATGATATAATAACGCTGATATTTTATAAACAGAATGGAATGGCTGAAAAGAAAGGAAATGATAAACATGCTTTGTTCTCAGAGAAACTTTTATATTACTAAGACATACACAAAACTATATATACATATATACACATATATCTCACACGAAGAATAACATATCACATATATCTACACAGCAAAGCAGAGCATAAAGAGAAACAAAAAGGAAGGGTCTTTCACATAGTATGGAGATACTCCTGTATCAGGAAAAGCCATGTTTAGGCCTCCAGATTCAAATGGGCTGGATTCATCTATAACCTAGGCAAGAAAGTATTCCACAATAGGAAAACAACAGTTCTTGGTCTTTTCCAAATTGAGAACCACAAACTGGAGTTTCATTCTATATCTGGGAAAGAGATATTCCTTAAGGGAAATGGCACCATTGATTTGTAAGTTGCTGAAGAGGCAGATTTAGCCCCTGCCAGAGTCACGGGAGCCTAAGGTAAAGAAAAGCTAACCTTTCATTTGCTGCAGCAAAACAAACTAAATTTTGACTGCTAATATTGTCACTGTATGGAGTGATGTTACCAAGCATCCATCATGTAATCTACATGACTTATCTCCACCAAAGGGAAATAAGAACATTGTGTATCCTTAAATTGATAATATCAATGACTTTCATCTGTAAACATACAAAAGATGTCTCAGCCAGTTCATTACTGACTGGTTAGCAATTGCCACATACTATAGTTTGATTCTTCTTAGTGTGAAAGATGCAGTGTATATTCAACAAAGAAACTGAAGGTGAGATATGGCACAGGGAGAAAACTTTCAAATACAGCCATTTTAAGATAACACCTTGTTAAGGAATAGAAGAGGCCTGTTAGTTTTGATAAACAGAGCTTTTTATTCATGGATCAGTTCATGTGGTACTGTTAAGTTACACTTAATACATTGCTGATATTTCTGTCTTCTCTTATGAAAAACTAATGAACCAGATTTCTCCTCCAGCCAGCAAGAACTCCATTGCCATTTGATTCTCCATTTTTCCTTTATAACTCTTACTGACAGGCTTAATGCAAACATTATGTTCACTCTATCCCTTATGGACTGACTATATAAGCAGCTTGTTGCAATAAATAGACTAAAGAGACTTGTTGCACTAAAGAGGCAATATAAGTACCTTGTTTAGCTAAAATGACTATATAAGTGCCTTGTTTCACGCAAGAAACTAAAGAGACTATATAAGCACCTTGTTGTGCTAAAGGGACTATATAAGCACCTTGTAGCACTAAAGAGACTATATAAGCACTTTATTACACCAAAAAGACTATATAAGTACCTTGTTTCACTAAAGAGACTATATAAGCACCTTGTTGCACTCAAGAGACTATATAAGCACCTTGTTGCATTCAAGAGACTATATAAGCACCTTGTTTCACCAAAGAGACTATATAAGCACTTTGTTGCACTCAAGAGACTATATAAGCACTTTGTTGCACTCAAGAGACGATAGAAGCACCTTGTTGCACCAAAGAGACTATATAAGCACCTTACTGCACTAAAAAGTCTATATAAGCACCTTGTTGCACTCAAGAGACTATATAAGCACCTTGTTTTACTAAAAAGTTTATATAAGCACCTTGTTGCACTCAAGAGACTATATAAGCACCTTGTTGCACTCAAGAGACTATATAAGCACCTTGTTTTACTAAAAAGTTTATATAAGCACCTTGTTGCGCTCAAGAGACTATATAAGCACCTTGTTTCACCAAAGAAACTATATAAGCACCTTGTTTTACTAAAAAGTTTATATAAGCACCTTGTTGCACTAAAGAAACTATATAAGCACCTTGTTGCATTCAAGAGACTATATAAGCACCTTGTTTCACCAAAGAGACTATATAAGCACTTTGTTGCACTCAAGAGACTATATAAGCACTTTGTTGCACTCAAGAGACTATATAAGCACCTTGTTTCACCAAAGAGACTATATAAGCACCTTGCTGCACTAAAAAGTCTATATAAGCACCTTGTTGCACTCAAGAGACGATAGAAGCACCTTGTTGCACCAAAGAGACTATATAAGCACCTTACTGCACTAAAAATCTATATAAGCACCTTGTTGCACTCAAGAGACTATATAAGCACCTTGTTTTACTAAAAAGTTTATATAAGCACCTTGTTGCACTCAAGAGACTATATAAGCACCTTGTTGCACTCAAGAGACTATATAAGCACCTTGTTTTACTAAAAAGTTTATATAAGCACCTTGTTGCACTCAAGAGACTATATAAGCACCTTGTTGCACTCAAGAGATGATATAAGCACCTTGTTGCACTCAAGAGACTATATAGGCACCTTGTTGCACTCAAGAGACGATATAAGCACCTTGTTGCACTCAAGAGACTATATAAGCACCTTGTTGCACTCAAGAGACTATATAAGCACCTTGTTGCACTCAAGAGATGATATAAGCACCTTGTTACACTCAAGAGACTATATAGGCACCTTGTTGCACTCAAGAGACAATATAAGCACCTTGTTGCACTCAAGAGACTATCTGGTCTGTGGGGAGACATATAAGTAACTCTCTATTTAACCTATTACAAAACTTGGCTAAATTTAATAAATATCTGAAACAAATCCTTGATCAGAATGTTTCTTCACCTTTTCTATTTATAACTACACCTGCTTCACCCTTTCTTTTCCATTTTTGTTAAGCATCCATATTGTATTAGATTCCTCTGTGCCCTTCTTTTTTTTTTTTACCTATCCTGCTTGTACAGACTGAAATGGTTTCCCATTGTTGGCTTCTAACTTTGACCTCTTGATAATGATTCATTCTCTTTGGTAGGAATGCCACAGAAGTCTTGATATGCCATAGTCATCGGAGGTCAAAGAGAGGGTGGGGCTGACCTTCAAGAAAAGATTTCTTATTTTCCTGCTTTGCTAAAATAAGAAAGTATCAAACATTTTTTTTCCTTTTTATATCTAGGTAACCTTTGTAGTTGACCTTTTGGGTCAAAAAAAGAAACCTTCAAATTCTAAGCCACAAAAAAAAACATTGCAAAAAATGGTACTAAAAAATTTTTCAAGTTTCTTAATAATTATTTTATAATTTTCCTTGAACATAAAATATCTAGTTACTCATTTTCCAGGGCACACCCATTTGCTAGGCTGGCTAGCCAATCCTTATTGCAGATGCCTGCTCAGGCAAACTGTGTTTGTTCAACACCCACAGAGCCCACCTGTGGTTTATACTGCAACTATGCTGATCAGACTTTAGTTGCCATTTCTGGGAATGAGTGCATAATCTAGTATCATTAGCAGTTTGAACAAACACAATACAGTCAAACCCTCAGTCACGATGACTTGTGACTATATGCTAACAGAATAATAATCAAACTCAGGACATTTATGTCTGCCTAAATTCACTCACAGGGATTGGTTCAACCCATGGTAAAATTTGAAGTTATTTTCCAAAGGGGCTGCCCACTAGGATCATTTCCTCAGATTGATAGCATCAAGAGGTTACCTTGCTTACAAATTAACAATGGTGAGATTTAAACTCAGGTACATGGTTGAAAATTGAAGTTTCTAACCACTTGGATGTGCACTTACATAATGATCTTACATATTAATAATTCTACCATTCGACCATACCAAGAATATTGTTCCTGTTCCTAATTCTTCCACACCTTGTAACCCCTTGCATGTTAGCAGCTTTACAGCATTGCCGATTAAATATGTATCTATCATCATACTATAGTGTTTTAACACCAAAATTTTATCGCTAATAATTTGCAGTATACCATTATAATAATAATAGTAATTACAGTATATTTATGCTCTACATCTGTACTGAGCACTTTTAAAGTAAATATCTTACTATGGAAAATACTTCCAATAGTAGCCATTACTTATATATATATATATGAATATAATTTTAATATAATTTCTGTTAATCTTATGAATTATGAATACTTTATTTTTTCTAGTTACCAACAGTTTTTTGTTATAGTTTATTTAAAATAAAATTAATTTCATCTCTTTACCTTGGTAAAGTCTATCATGGGATAAAATATGTATGCAAGAAGAATATAGTTTTCTTCTTCTCTTCTTTATTTAAATATATATATATATATATATATTTAAATAAAGGAGAGAAGAAGAAAACTATATATATATATATATATATATATATAATTAATGTTGAGAAGTTTGTCACTTAACTAAGCAGACATCACAATAATGGCTTCACAAAATTACAAAGTTGCCATAATTCTGCTTAGTTAAGAGACAAACATCTTCATATAAATTCTATTAATGCTCTATCTTTATCTCAATATTGAGCACTTTATGACAAAAACCCTACACACCAAAATGCCTTCTAAACCACTGAGAAAACAGTAATCTTGCACTAAACATAATCACAATTTAACAATATATATATATATATATATATATATATATATATATATATGACACCAAATCAGTCGAGTTTTGATCCCGACCAGAAGAAAGTGGAAATGTCTAGCCACACTGATAAGCTGTGATACAGCAAAACAGGCTTGTATGCGGATGACTAATATATATATATATATATATATATATATATATATATATATATATATATAAAATGAAGTATATTAAAGCAGGTGGCAATTCTTGATTTAAACACACTCACACACACACACACACACATATATATATATATATATCGGAGTCTAACCGTACTGATGAGCTGTGATACAGCGAAACCGATCTGTCTGCGGATAACTATATATATATATATATATATATGGTAGATATTGTTATTGATTATGATGTTTAACATCAACCCTGAGGAAAATAAATGAATGTATCATGTAAAATGTTGGAATAAAAACAACAAAAATAAAGAAAATAATGCAGATATTTCTGGATTTTTTTTTGTTTAACTGTTCATGTATTTTCATCTGCCATAATTTGTTTGCATGATATCAAAATTATCATAAAATGGAGTTATAGCCCTTTTTTTTAAACCTTAAAGCACTTAACAAAGAAGCCATTCTGATATATAAAAATATAGGTTAATTGCACCAGTAAGTTCATCTTGATTGAAACATAAGGCAAGACATTTCAAAGGATTGCTTAACAGGCACCATTTCAAATGATATCTGCAGAAGTTTTTTTCTAAAATCTTTAATATCAGCAAAATGTTCAGATTAATGTTATAAATATGTGGACTTTTATAATGTTTAATATTATTTGTTGTCATTCAAGTCAAGTCTTTCAGTGTTTATTTATTGGTCTTTGTGTTTTGTTGTGTTGAGATACCATTGCATTGTGGGTATTGATTACTCTCAATGCTGATATGTATCTACAAAATCTGTTGCATTATGGGCAATTTTATGACCTGTCATTTATGCTTTAAATTTTTCTTCCATGTTCAGTTGTTTCTTTTAAACAGTTTTTAATTTTCAAATTATGTTTTTTAAAATCTTCTTTCAGCGTTATTTAATGTTTTTTCTAATTTAGTTTTAATTCATATATTTTCATTTTTTTTATTATTTTTATTTCAAAATGATCTGAGAAAAGTTATTAATCTTCTCTCTCTGTTTTTCTTTGTAGCCAGGTTACATATTTTGCATACACACTAAACGGAAAACATGACACAAGGGATTTTTATACACATAGGTTACAAAAATAGTATATTGCTAACCCTACTATTTGGAGTAAATGAAAAAGTGTTGTCTTGATAATGGATCCTTGGTCACTAGCAGTTACTATCTTTTATTCCCATTTATTCATGTAATATCTAAACTTATTTTATAAATGGAACTTTGTCTGTGTGTGTGTGTGTGTGTGTGTGTGTGTGTGTGTGTCCATTACTTAAAGACTCTGAAACGGCTGAACCAATTTTCTTGAAAATTTACACAATTGTACTATAAGCATCTGCAAGTGTTCTTAGCTAGGTTTTGTGTTGAGGTATGCTCAATAAATATTGAAAATTGATAATCGAAAAAATCGGGTTATAGAAAGAGTGGTCCGATTTTAATCAAATTTGATACACTTATAGACAAAGACATAAGAAACAATATTTAGAAGTTTCAAGGTTGCAGTTCTTACATTAGTGCAGAAAATCAATAATATATATATATATAAAAGACAAGATGTTTGTGTGTGTGTCTGATTATCTGCCTGTATGTCTGTATTTTTTTCAGCCCTTTTATTTATGTTTCGGGTTTGGCTCTAAGTAGGCATAATTGTAGTTCTTAGTCTCAGCCATGATACCATTTACTCAGAGGACTTATTTAGCCTTCAAAATTCAGTTTACAATGAAAAAACTTATTTGATATCGATACCAGGAAATCAAAATTTGACTTACATCCATTCATTTTTCTTTCAGCCTACGGTTTCACTTTAACTGGAAACAACTATTGCTTTTTAGTCTTTCATGCCAACATCCAAAGAGTCTGAGCTCCAGGACCATGGATTAGTTTTAAAGCTTTCATTACACCTGAGCAATGCCGGACTATACTGCTAGTATTAGAATAATCCAGAACATTTTTTGGGAACAAACAACCTGCATCCAGATAGAAAATGAATTGGGCAAATAATAAACAATACAAAAGCGGTGTAAGACAAAGGATATATTTTGAATTTACTCAACCTCAGAATGAGAAATCAGAAAGCCAAGTTCAAATTCCAGATGAATTTGTTGCATTCACTTATTTGCAAATACCCTTGGGAAATGTAATAATTTGTCCCTTTTATCTCCAGCTGTGGCTTAAACAGCAGGACAGATTAGATTTTGTAGCTTTGGTTGCCAACCAGTCTACCACAGAAAGTAATGGCAACCTACTGTGGGAAAATCTATCTTCTGCCCAGTCAGTCATGTCTCAAAAGAGACACGATTGCCCAAGCATGTATCACATATGGCAACTTAACTGACTGATACAGTGAACAATCTCAAAAGAACAGTAAGTCCCATCAGGATCTTTTTAATCATTTCATGCTGAGCAAAATAGAACTGCCACTAGTGCACAGAAGGTTACTGTGAGAGAAAAGATTGGGTACAGGGAATATTGAGAAAAGGTTAAAAGATGAATGGGATTCAAGAAGACAGAAGATGGCAATTGACACTGCATTTAAAATTTTTGGTGATTGTAGCTATGAGAGAAGCAAGTAAATGGAAAGGAGTTCCACAGGCAGGAAGAAGAAAAGAAGAATGGGATTCAAGAGAATAGAAGATGGCAATTGACATTGCATTTAAATTTTTGGAGATTGTAACTATAAGAGAAGCAAGTAAATGAAAAGGAGTTCCACAGGTGAGAAGTGCAAGAAAAAAACTTTTGGAGTAGAAGTGGCGGTTACATTTAACTATGTCAGTGGTGAAATAGTGGGACCTAGTTGCCAATCTAGTAGCACACTTAAATTCATGTGGTCGAGACACCAGTTAGAAAAGCTTGTCAGAGCATTTGGTATAAAAATATTTGTAGAAAAGGTAGAGGGAAGCCACATCATGTCAGTGAGTAAGTGACTGAAGTCGAGATACCAAGTCAGGATTTATTACATTGCTGATCCTTTTTTGGATTTTGTCAAGAACTTCATGATGAATAGCAGGAGCACCTAACTCAATATGGCAACAGTTTTCAATGCACAGATAAATGGTAGATTTATAAATGAGAAAGATTAATTCTGATGAGTAAAACTTCTGACCTGACATAGAAACATAGAAACCATCTTGACAGTAGATGCAGCTAAAGATTTAATGTTGCTGTTCCACTTTAGGTTGTTTGAAAAAGTGAGGCCAATAATACACAGTGTATTGTTCTCCAGGAGGATAGAATCAGCCATGATGATGGCAGGCAGTTTTGGGTTCAATTTTTTCTCTTTCTAGAATCTTGTTTGAAAGCTGAAATAATTTATTATTAATTGAATCTTGTTTAATGGACCATTTTAATACCTATTTCCCCAGGAATAAATTGACTTGCATTTTCTTTGCTGATACACATAATGCATCTAGAAAAATTGGTGTGCATTGTGGTGCAGTCATTATCGACTTGGAATGAGAAATTCCAGTTGAATTTGTTGCATCACTTTTGTGCAACTACCTTTGGAAAAGGTATTAATCCATTTCTTCTCTCTAGTTATGAATTAAATAAAAGAACAGATTGGGTTCTATAGCCTTGATTGGCAACCAGTCTACTGCAAAAATAATGGCAACCCACTGTGGGAAAAATCTTCTGCTCAGTCGGTCATGTCTCTTTCAAGACATGATTGCCTAAGCGTGTATCACATATGACATTTAACTGACTGATTGCTGATAAAGATATTCAAAGTGGACAGAACAATATTTCCTTAGCACGAAGCATACAGTTTCTCTTGCACATACATATACACATTTTCTTTAATTAATGTTCATTAAACTTAAGGCACGAGAGCCAATCAAGATAGCAGCTTGCTAAATGAGAAGTATAATATAAATTCAAGAGTAGAAAGTAGGTGGTGAAGATTATAAAGACATGATGAATAGCGGTTAACACTTTACTTAATATTTTAGCATTTAGGAAGCATCCAAAGAGTTTCTTCCATTAAGAAGCGGTTTTTGGAAAGAAGCCTTTTAAATAAATCATCGTTCTTACAAATGGAATATATAAAGAAATGAGGATGAATTAAAGTGAGTCTTAGTTGTAAAGGTCTGAACTGGGGAAACTAAAGAGTGGAGATCATCTGAACATTTACCATGAAAATAGCAATAGTGTATTGATGGACATGCAATATTCCTTCTTTGGTAAAAAGGTTGCAGACTGGAGGTAGATTGATGAATTATCTGTCTACTGTCAAGTATGTCAGGCTCTCTGCCTTCAGGCAGGAGAAACCCAGATGACTCCCTGCCAAAGGATAGAGCCTCATCTGGGGAGAATAGAATAGAAAGCAGCATGACCCTACCTTGTGCAAGGTCTACAGGATATTTTTGGCTGAGCATAAGAGCACAGAGAACCCATTTTAAAATGTTCATGTGCCACATTCTACCTATATGGGGAAGCAGATAAATATACTGAGGTTGCAGATGGGAGAATAAGTCTCCCCCCTCTCCAAAAGACTATTTAAATATCCTAGCAGTAAAGGTCTGAACTGGTGGAACTAAAAAGTGGAGCACATTTGAACATTTGTCTTGGAACATTAATAAATTAATTATTATCTTTTTCTTTTTGCATTTTTGAATGTTAATGAATGTCCAAGGATGCCTTGAAGACCTCAACAATCTAAAATGTAGAAAGCTCTTGTCTGAAAACATCACACCATCAAATGGAGAGAAATAAAAAATAAAACAAAAAGGTTACAATGTTCGAAGTGCAATAACAATCCTGGTTTCTTACCACAACTCAGACACAATCATTGGCACAAGAAAGCAAGTCAAATAATTTGAAATCTCTGCTTTTTGTCTATTTTTAATATGGTAATATGATTTGGCCACTGCTTACACCAAAAGAAAATATCCCTCAAATATAACCTTGCACAAACAAGTTTGTATCAAAAGGATGGTGCTGTTTTAAGGCGCTTTCCTTCTCAGTGATGTAAATCAATGATTTAGCAAGACAACATTAACCAGATTTTATCCATTCAAGATAGATGGCAACCTCATTTGGAAACATGACCCATCAATGTTGAAGCTGGCCACAGTTCAAAAGTCTTATCAGTCAGATATTTGGTAGCGGTCCAGTTTAAAATATCAAACATCGATATAAGAACTATTGTAGACTGTCATAGAAATCTTATCAATTTGTAACATATACTGCAAAGATGTCTCAAGATGACAGACAATGGATCCCACCTATTTCATGAAATATTTCAAAATGCAACACACACACACACTCACACACACACACACACACACACACATGATAAAATTTATAGTTTTACTTATAAAAAAAGTAAAAGTGCTCAATACCAGGAATAAAGCATGCCTCCTGATGAGTGGATTGAATAATTACACAAAAGTATCTAAGAGTGAATATCTTTGTTTAAATGTCCATATAACCACTCTGAAAAAATATCCAAATGTTGGAAATTTTTGTTTTTATTTTCACCAGAAATTAAAGCTAAAATATGATGTTTAGAATGGCTTATGATTAAACATAATAGACATTCATTGTCTGATATGTAACAGTATATGTTTAAGTATATATATATATATATATATATATATAAGAAAAATTCAGAGAGACACGTTATTTCATGGTGAATCGGAAGTATAGGCCTATTTCAGGCAAACCATCGTCAGCTTCCGTCTTTATTTAACAAAGGATTTTACATGAATGAGGATTTAGATCATTGGTGCCACCTAGATATGAATTTACACAAGATACTAGATTAGCAACTAGGTCCCACCCTTTTACAGTGAAACAGATAAGATGTAACCATATTTTCTACTCCAACAGCTTCTTTTCTCATGCTTCCCGCCTGTGGAATTCCCTTCCACATGTCTGCTTTCCCGACAGCTACAATCTCCAGGAGTTTATATGTAAGGTCAATAGACACCTCCTATCACACTAACTTGCATCTATTCTCCCAACACTCTCACCATTTACCCAACCATCATTCTCAGTATCCTTACCTGTCTATCACCCTTCTTCTGACATTTCCTATATCTAACCATCCTTTCTCATCACTTTCCCCCTATGTAACCTCCTGCACAATAGTGGCAATGGAATGCCTTGCTCGGGGTGAAATGATAATAAAAAAAAAAAAAATCAGGCAGAAAAATGAATAGTACTGCTATATTTGAGTTGGACTGAATGGGAACTGCCGAGCCTTCACTTTCCAATCTTAATAGTTTCTAAAAGCTACAGCCTTGTGGGTGATGAGTTATTTTCCACCCCACAACTTCTTTTACACAGATGAACCATTGTAAGCCTCTCACTGCTCTATTTCCATTCAGACAAGCAACAATCATTACTTTCACCTATCCTAAACACCACGGCTATTACCCACCATGCCATATACACTGAGGCAAACAACCCTCATTCCCATTATTTACATTATTCGGACTATTGTCCTCATCTTTGTTGCTATTTGTACAACACTTTGGCTTTTGTATGCTACAGCCTTCTTCAGGTGCTAGGAATTTTGAACCAAATTCTTTATTACAATCACTGGCGTATATCATCCTCATTTCTTGCACAATGTCTCATTGGAAGTCATGAGTTATCTACCCTATAACCCTGCAAGTTACTTGTTCACCACTGCTGTAGCCTGGTATTGAACTCACAAGGCTTTACACAAGGAATGAGAATTATATACTCCAGTGATTGTAATAAAGGGTTCAGTTAAAAATTCCTAGCACCTGAAGAAGACCGGAGCATACAACAGCTGAAATGTAATATAAATGACAACAAAGATGAGGACAATAGTCCGAATAATGTAAATACTGTAAATGTTACTTCATCTCAGAAATATAGACAAAACACCCTCATTCCCTTTGTATTCTATCAGTTAGAAGTTCGACTTAGACAGCTTCTTCCCATTGACTTTCTCTGTGGAACCAACTCCCAAGAGAATAATTTCCAGACAGCTACAATCTTAAGTGACATAGGAACATAAAAATACTTTTACCATGGAAAACTCACAAATTAATGCCCTTTCTATAGATTTTCATGGATGTGTGTTGTGGTGCAATGGATATCAACTCGAAATGAGAAATTGGAGAACCGAGTTCAAATTCCAGTTGAATACATTGCATTCATTTATGTGCAAATACCCCTAGGAAAGGTATTAATCTATTTCTTCCCACCAGCATTGGTCAAATAACAGGACAGATTAGGTTCTATAGCCTTAGTTGGCAACCAGTCTACCATAGAATGTAATAGAATCTATTGTGGGAAAATCTGCCAGTTAGTCATGTTTCTTTTGAGACATGATCGCCCAAGTGTGTATCATGTATGGCACTTAACTGAATGACTGATACATTTTTCACCTTAATAAATCGTGTTTGACCGTAACTTAAACTACATTCTTAGAGTCAAAATTATAGTCAGATTAATTATGATGAAGGACTAATGCAGTGAGTGTGTAAAAGATCCTTATAATCATTTCACCCCATGCAAGGTAATAAATCCATTAAGGCACAAGGGGTTATTAAGTGTAAAAGAATAAGAAAAAAAATTTGTAAATGGTGTCAAGACACTAAACATTTTTTATATCTAATTTCAGGGTGCTGAATCTGAAAAGGACCTTACTTTTTCTTTGTTAGCTATCACTTTTGCAGTCCAGAAACGACTCATTTTTAGAAAAAAAAGCATTTTTCACTTGTTTTCTAAACATATGATATTGATCAATGTCAATTTTTTCAAAGTAAAATTGTAGAAACTTCTCAATATGTATTTAAACCAACAAATATTGGTCAGCTTATTGAGAAATACTGTTTTTCAATAACAATCATACCCTAAGTTTTTAAAAATAACTTGATTATATATACCCAGGCAAGCAAGTATTTGCATCCAACAATTTAATAAACTAACAGCAGAAATAAAACCTTTGTGAATATAAGAACTATGGTAAAAATTTTCACTCTTGATTGTCTGTCATGTTCAATGTTACTTAAGTTTCTTTTGATACCCCAACAGTAATTAGCCATCATTCATTTGTCCCACCATCCCTGGTAGTGCTCTTCTGATTGTTCTTCTGGCTCATCACTCATATCGATGCAATTATCTGGAAATTTATCGAAATGGCTTTGTAAAAAATGAACCTTAATAATCATTAGCATACTGATTAAGTATATTACTGATAAAGTTTATCAGTTAATTTGAATTTTGGTAAAAAATTGGAAAAATTTGGTACTTCTGTATTAAAACTTTTGACTCAAAAACACTTTTTCTTACAAAAATAATTTATTTCAGGTGGTTGACATAAATTGCTTGGAAGAAAATGAATGGATTTTTACAGACTTTATTAACTAAATGTTGCAATCAGCCAAGATCATAAATTGATCTTTTTTTCAAAAATGAGCAAAAATGTTGCCTGCTGATGTTTGCATTTTTGGTTGCTTTGGACAGCTTTCACCTGCTGCTGTTCACTCAGCTGACAGTGGATTTGACTCCAAAGTGAAATAGTGGATCCATATTTCATCCATTGTCACATATTTATGCAAAAAATTCCTTCTTGTTGCATTGAAACAGTTGCAAACAATGCTCTGAATTGCTGATGCGTTGTTGTTTTTGATTGACTGTGAGCAAACGCGGCAACCACTTTGAACACAGCTCTCCCATTGACAAATGTTCATGCAAAATAATGAATACATTGCCTTCTGATATTTTCAACTCCTCTGCTATCTCATGCAATTTCAATTTACGATTGGCTATAAAAAGTGTTTTGGATTTTCCTGGTGTTTTCTGGGACAACTGCCCATTTTGGGTGACCTGAGCATTCAGCATCATTTGTATTTGTACGACTGCATTTAAAGTTAGTATACCACCTCCTAACCACTGTTTCTGATGGAGCAGAATCTGAATGACACTTATCAAGCCATTGCTTTACTTGAACAGTATTTTTTTCCCATCAGAAAGCAATGCTTTATCAACACACAAAATTCTTCCATTGTTTTGAAAATTTGCAACAGTAGCTTCACTTAAATAACTGTAATTTGTAAACTAATAATCTGATTGGACCCAAATTTTGTCACATGCCATTTGAAGGTTAGTACTTTATAAAAATGATATGAATTTTTTATTAGTGGTGCCATTTGTATGTCAGGCTCTAGACTTATTGAGTAATGTGTTATTTCTTGTAACGCTTATTACAGATTATAGTGTAACTTCCTGCTTCAGGTTTGAGGTTGTTATTTTGTATTGAAGTAATCAAATCTGTCATTGTTTTAGAAGTTTATACTCAGATAATACATGAATGACAAATAAATCAATTCCTATGTAACAAATTTTATCTTTCAAAAGCACTTCTTCAGAGTAAATTATGTTTTTAACAATGGAATACCCTACATATATATTCCCATCTGTACATAAATATGAGTCCAACAAAAAATATTATTTAGTTTAAAGAAATCCTTTCAAAGGATGAAACACAAAACAGGATGTTTTTCATTTTGTCATTCAGTGACCCATCTACGTATGTACATACATAGCTATATGTATATAACATGCTTTATATATGCTTTTGCACAAATAGATGTGTCTGTTTGAATTATCTCATGTCTTCCAGAATCATGTTTTGCTGTTCCCCAAATAAACTATCTTACACTTTGACCCACTATTTTGAAAAATAGATCAACCATTTTTTATGTTTGTTTACAAAAACTAAGAACTGTTTCAATTTTTGTCCATACAGCATCCCACATGTCAGCCTTATTTGCTTTCAAGCATTACAGCAGCATGTTGATGAAGGTACTTATTCAAATCCCTGCTCACAGTGGAGTTTAGATTTTAACTTAGAAAGATTGTCTATTTGAAAAAAATAAATGCAACTATATATATATATATATATATATGTTTTTTTTTTCATTGAATGATATAAATATATTATGTCTATTTTTATACTAATCCTTTCCAGTTGTCTAATCAATTTCTTGATGTTAAGACGGAATTCATCAAGAAAGTTGTTGTAGTTTTTGTTAATCCAGGTACTTACAATCTTTTCCAAGATGATCCCAACAAAATGCAAGTTTTATCGCAGATACAATAAGGTTGTCTTTGTAATTTACCCCTGAAGATGACCTTGAAATAAAATAAAAAGTACTTGGATTAACAAAAACTATGGCACTTTCATGACACATTTGTTGCTTGAATGAACATAAGCTGCCCTAATATATATATATATATATATATATATATAATCATTTCACCACAAGCAAGGCAATAATGGCATTATGACACATGAGTTTACTAAGAGTGGAAGAGAATGAAGAAACTTTAATGAGGAAAAAGGACAATTAAAGAAAAAGATTCAGGAACAAATAATTGCAGTTGATGCTGCATTTTGAATTTTTAAAATTTTTGGATATTGGAGAATCAAGATGAGTATTCCAGAGGTAAGAAGTGAAAGTAAACAAACTATTAGAATAGAACTTATGGTTATGGTTATATCTAGCAAATTAAACAGTAAAATGATGTAACCTAACTGCCAATCTAGTAGTATGTTTAAATTTACGTGATCATGGTATTATGAAGGAGAGTAGGTTAGAACAAGTAGCAGAAAAATATTTATTGAAAAGACAGAGGAACCGACGTCACAGTGATGGAAAGTTACCAGATAAGGACTAATAGGATTATAGACCCTCGGTTTTATTTTGTTGAGAATCTTAAGATATATAGTTGTTCATTTTACAGGTGCACCTCCCAAAATTTGTAAAACCAGAGTATAGCAGCTCATTTTTCTTCTGAGCAGGCCTGTGTTGCTCAAGGGGAAAAGATGATAGATGGTACTTCACTCAAGGTCTGTTTCATGAAATGCAATACAACCCAAACTGAACTACTAACATTCTACCACTACTGAACAGACTCTAAACTTTCACTTTGGATGATAGATGGTACTTCACTCAAGGTCTGTTTCATGAAATGCAATACAACCCAAACTGAACTACTAACATTCTACCACTACTGAACAGACTCTAAACTTTCACTTTGGATGATAGATGGTACTTCCCTCAAGGTCTGATTCATGAAATGCAATACAACCCAAACTGAACTACTAACATTCTACCACTACTGAACAGACTCTAAACTTTCACTTTGGATGATAGATGGTACTTCCCTCAAGGTCTGATTCATGAAATGCAATACAACCCAAACTGAACTACTAACATTCTACCACTACTGAACAGACTCTAAACTTTCACTTTGGATGATAGATGGTACTTCCCTCAAGGTCTGATTCATGAAATGCAATACAACCCAAACTGAACAAGTAACATTCTACCACTACTGAACAGACTCTAAACTTACACTTTGGATGATAGATGGTACTTCCCTCAAGGATGCTCCTTGTCTTAAACATCTATAGGGTTTTAAGCTCATCTCACACTTCAAGTGGAACACATATATCAGATTTATTACTAAAGAT
This sequence comes from Ascarosepion bandense, assembly GCA_037127315.1. Taxonomy (NCBI): domain Eukaryota; kingdom Metazoa; phylum Mollusca; class Cephalopoda; order Sepiida; family Sepiidae; genus Ascarosepion; species Ascarosepion bandense. Next base: position 2,503,137 of record JBBBDQ010000175.1, on the reverse strand, counting down.
GCTGGAAAAAAAGGTTGGCTCATGCCAGCAAGCATCTGATTCTCCCTGATATCAGTCAGTTAAGTGCCACACTTGGACAATCATGTCTTTTTGATCCATTACTGACTAGGCAAAAAATTTTTCTACAGTAGGTTGCCATTTCTTTCTGCGGTAGACTATTTGCCAACTAAAGCTATAGAACTCAATCTGTTTTGCTATTCAACCCTTAGCTGGGAGGAGAATAATTGGATTAGTACCTTTTCCAAGGGTATTTGCATGTAAGTAAATACAATGAGTTCAACTGGAATTTGAACTTGGCTCTCCAGTTTCTCATTCTGAGCTGATATTTATTGCACCACAATGCATATTGTATAGTCTATCAATAAAAGATTTGCATCAGATCCAAAAATAGAGCATTACTGCTATATCTGTGCTGGAGCTTTCTACTTCTCAATTATTGGTCATGATAGTGTTTAAAACCGTTTACACGGCCTTGTGGGTGATGAATTATTTTCCATCCTACAACTCTTTCCCACAGACAAAATATTGTAAACCTCTCATTGATCTACCACTACATCCATGGCATCTTTTTAGACAAGCTACATTCCTTCGTCCTAACACTCCTAACTTTTACAACTGGAGCCTGCCTTGCCATGTACAAAAGGGTGAATCATCCTCCTTCCCCTCATGTTCCATCAGTAAGAAGTAAGTTCTATTCAGACAGCTCCATCCCAAGAATTGCTACTTTAGGGAATAGATGCCCAACAGGATGTTTACAAATCATTACAATGTTTACCTCTTCAAATCTGTGACTAGCCTTTATCTTTCTTGAATAAACCTATGAACTTCATTTTTAGTCCTAATTTATGCTGATACAATACCACTGACTAACCCCCTATCTTGGGTGTCGCTTGGGCATTGCAGTTGGTGGCCATTAATTATTTTAAAAAAACATACAGATCAATGAACATGATTCAATTTCAAACAACATATAATGACACTTTATATATATATATATATATATATATATATATATATATATATATATATATTAATAAAAATGTAGGATAATATGTATATTAATTAATATATACTTCATAGCTCTGTGATATTATATTAATCACTGTTTTATTGACACCAGAAAAATACTTATATATAGTAAATAGATTTATATATGATAGATAGATAGATAGATAGATAGATAGATAGATAGATAGATAGATATGAATAAGAGAATTAACTAGCTTGCTAGCTAGATAGATAGATATGAAGATACTGACATAGGTAGTAAGATATACACAATAGATAGATAGAAAGTTGGAGAGATAAGAAGAGATTGAAATAGATAGATCATAATTAAATTTCATTTCATACTTGTGAATTAAAATGCAACAAAACAATTAAATTATGTCATGTTTCACTGCAAAAAAAAAGGCCCTCAAATTTACTCAGAGAACAAACCAGACTTTTATCACCAAATCATTATCAACTCTGAAAAGTGTTACCAGAATCAACGGAAGAGTCTTGAATGAAGCAAACAATACAAATAATTGTATTTGCTGACTTATAAGAGTACAAGTGAACTCTAAAGCCTTAGAAAGGATGTTTTTTGTTCATGCCATTTTATGTGTGATAGAGAGAAGAGAATACGCTAGCAAACAGGTTTTCAATTCTCTTCAAGAAATCATTCAAAGAATTTGTTGCTATGTGGAAGAGTAAACGTTATCTGCATCATGTTTTTGGTTTAGTTTGGCTTTTATTCCTGAGTGAAATCTCCAAGGAGAAAGAAATGGAGAGAGAGAGAGTGGAAGAAAGAAAGAAAGAAAGAAATAAATTGTTTTGAAAAAAATTAGTTTTAAATAAGAAGAAAAAGCTTAGAAAAAGAGAGAAAATATTTTTGATGAAAGAAAGAGAAGAAATGTTCAGAAAAAAGAAGATATATTTGAAGAAAGAAAGAAAGAAAGAAAGGAAGAAATTGTCTGAAAAAGGGAGCATATAATTGAAGAAAGGAATAAAAAAGAAAGAAAGAAAGAAAGAAAGAAATATTTGGAAAAAAGAGAAAATATTTTTGAATAAAGAATGGTTCTACAAACAAAAAAGAAAGAAAAATGTTTTTAAATAAGAGAAAATAATTTTGAAGAGACTGAGAAAGAAAGAAAGAAAGAAAGAAAGAAAGAAACAAACAAACAAACAAACAAACAAACAAACAAAATCAGTCATGGAAAAGTGCGTTCATATGTGAGTAGAAAGAATATACAAGAAAGAGATAGTAATTTAAAAAACAAAGCAAAAATGTAAGATTCAGAATGCAAAGAACTGAATCTGAGAGAGAAAAATTCTTAAAGAAGGGGTCAGTGAGAAAGAAAAATGAGTTATTGAAAGAAAAAAATCAAGAGATGGTGGGGGTGGTGAAAGATTTTTCTTCAGGAAATTGCTGTGAAAAAGAATGTATTTGTGCCAACCCCCTGTTTGAAGATTATACACTGCATTGCATTGTCTGTGACTATGAATACAAGAAGCACTTCCTGTCCACTCAGCTAATTACAATTTGACAATGCCACACGTACATACATGCACACAGGTATAATGATATATACACACACATGTGCACACACATACATGGAAATATACACAATGAATTACACTAAAATTCAAAGTTTCATATGGACAGAGAGAGAGGGAAAAGAGAGAAAGAGATAGAGATAAAGAGACCAAAAGCAAGAGAGAAAGAGAGAGAGAACTTTGGAGAGCGAAAGAGAGAGAGAGAAATATGGAGAGAAAAAGAGAGCAAGAAAGATGGGGAGAGAGAGAAAGCACATACAAACACATTTAATTGCATGCACATATACACAGTGGTACAAATACACAATATATATATATATGTATGTATGTTTGTATATATATATATATATATATATATATATATATATATATATGGTTTGTGTGTGTGTGTGTGATATATATATATATATATATATATATATATATATATATGTGTGAAAAGTGTATATATATATAATTATAAATATCAATATATATATATATATAAATATGCAATTTGTTATATATATTATATTGTTTACATATTATATATGCATGGTACTTATTTAAAAGTGCTCAATATCAGTGATAGAGCAGACATATTCATATAGATAGGTGTGAGTTTGTAACCCTTGGTTTCATGCTTTTGCGATCGTCAGACAAACACGCAAAAGCGTGAAACCCAGGGTTACAAACTCATACCTATCTATATATATATATGTGTGTGTGTGTGTGTGTGTGTGTGTGTGTGTGTGTGTGTGTGTGTGTATATAACCAACTGACGCCAATTCGGTTGGGTTTCAATCCTGGCTAAAAGCAATCCGATGTCTGGCTGTGCTGATGAGCTGTGATGCAGCGAGATGGATCTGTCTGCAGATGACTATTTACGCTCTCACACCCTGATTGAGCAATATGGAGGAATGGTAGACTTTGAAAAAAAAGTAGCTACTTTAATATCAACGTATCATTCGTTCAGTAATGAATTGGAACACTCTTAGTTACTGGCCTGTGTCCACATGTTATATCACATGCTAAAAGTCTGCCTTCTCCTACCGAGCACCCATGAGGTGGAATTGCTGACTGATGTCAATTTGGTTGGGTTTCAATCCTGGCTAAAAGCAATCAGATGCCTGGCCTTGCTGATATATATATATATATATATCCATCCAGGTTTGAGTCCCCTGGCATTTATTTTTTATATAAACAGTGCTCAATACAGTAAATATTATAGAGCTTAATATAATTATATAATTATGAATTAAATGTACATTGCAACATGGAAATTTCTGTTTCGAGATAAAATCATTTTCACAACCAACATCCAATGTTGCCAGATGACGAGATTCTATCTCAAAACATAGAAAATTCCATGTCACAATGTACATTTATTTCATAATTATATATATATATACATGCAGGTTTCATTAAAAATGACAGACAAGGTGTGATGGTTAAGCTTTTTATGTAATTTTTCGTGTGATTTTATGATTTTTTTTTATTTTAAGGACAAAAATTATATAAAAATCGTACAAATATTTTGTTTATTCATATGATTTTGTTTATTTTATGTGTAACAGAATGTATATGGTGTTATGTATGATATGGAGTAGTACTATGTGTTATGCACCCAACACAGTAAATATTTTCTTTTTTATTAGTAAAGCCTGTATTATTTTTTAGTCTTTTTGCATGTGGATGATACTGTGATATTTGTGCTGTCAACAATATATTCCATATAGGGTTTGATCGATCTCCAGTGTGTTTCACTGAGATCAAATTGAGCTCTTTTAAGAAAGATACAGCATGAGTCTTCAAGTCAGTTTCATAGCTGTATGGCTGATATAATTATTTATGAAATCAGGATCAGAATGGCTAAAAGTGTAGCCGAAAGTTCTCGGATAAATAAAACATTATATAAAAATTGTTCAAATGTTTTATTTATCCAAGCACTTTTGACTATATGTTTAGCCATTCTTGATCCGAATTTCATAAATAATTATATGGCTGAAAGTAAAGCCAAAAGTTCTTGGATAAATAAAAAGTTATATAAAAATTGTCAAAATGTTTTATTTATCTGAGCACTTTATAAAATTATATAATTTTTTTATAAAACTAGGATCAAGAATAGCTAAAAGTATAGCCATAAGTGCTTGGATAAATAAAACATTTGGACAATTTTTATGTAATTTTTTTTTTTTATAATGATCTCACTCTAAGCAAGGCAGCACTGTCACAGGGAGTTACATAATAGGAGAGTGAAGAGAGAGAAGAACAGGTCACAGTCAGTCAGTCAGTTAAGTGCCATACGTGATACACGCTTGGGCGATCATGTCTCGAAAGAGATATGACTGACTGGGCAGAAGATTATCCCACAGTAGTTTGCCATTGCTTTCTGCGGTAGACTGGTTGCCGACCAAGGCTATAGAACCCAATCTGTCCTGCTATTTAACCCATAACTGGAAGGAAGAGACAGATTAATACCTTTCCCAAGGGTATTTGCACGTAAGTGAATACAATGGATTCAACTGGAATTCGAACTCGGCTCCCCGGTTTCTCGTTCCGAGCCAATATCCACCGTACCACAACGCACATCCCAGGTCACAGTAGGTGTTAGAAAGTGAATAAGAGATGGACGGGTACATTGGTGTGAATAAAGCTACATGAGAGGAAAGTGTAAAGTGAGAAGAAGAATGGGAATCAAGGGGATAAGAGATGACAGTTGACATTGCATTAAAACTCTTGAAGATTGTAGCTATCAGGGAAAGAAGAATACAAAAGGAAGTTCCAGAGGTGAGAAGTATGAGAAAAGAATCTGATAAAGTAGAAGTTGTGGTTACGCTTGATTGTTTTCATAGTAAAATGAACTTGTTGCTAGTTCAGTAGTTCAAGTAAATTCCTGCAGGTGAGCACACCAAGGAGCTAATCTCATCAGAGCAGAATTTTCTTTTTTTTTTTAATCATATCACCCCAAGCAAGGCGGTAACGCCATTGACGTGCAGGGGGCTACATAGGAGTGAAAAGATTGGAAAAGAGAAAACTGGATCTGTGAAAGTATTTGTAGAAGAGACAGATGGAAGCCACATCTCATCAATGAGAGAGAGACTGGAGTCAAGCCGCTTAATCAGGATTGACTACACTGCAGATTCTTCTTTTCATTTTGTCGAGGACCCTAAGGTGAACAGCAGAGGTGACTGACTAGATATGACAGCAGTAGTCCTCAAAAGAAAAAAATAATAAAATCACACAAAAAATCTCAAAAAAATTTAAACACCACACCTTGTCATTTTTAATGAAACCTGCATAAAAGAGAGATTGCTACCCAAATATACAATATATATATATAGCACTCATAACTCAGAGGTACAGTCGCCAACTGACACCAATTCAGTCATGTTTCAATCCTGGGTAAAAGCAATCGGATGTCTAACCGTACTGATGAGATGTGATACAGCAAAACAGATATGTTTGCAGATGACTATATATATATATATATATATATATATATTTGGAGTAGATAGACTAAACTATCGCCCGGTTCACACTCCACCCACATCTATTGAACAGGTGAAGAGGCTCATCCCTTGTTTCCTGTTTAGGATGCGGTTTCCGGTTTTCTCTTTTCCAATCTTTTCACTCTTTTCCTTTTTCATTATTTTTTTTTTCAATTGGAGTAGATAGACTAAACTATCGCCCGGTTCACACTCCACCCACATCTATTGAACAGGTGAAGAGGCTCATCCCTTTTTTCCTGTTTAGGATGCGGTTTCCGGTTTTCTCTTTTCCAATCTTTTCACTCTTTTCCTTTATTATTTTTTTCAATTGGAGTAGATAGACTAAACTATCGCCCGGTTCACACTCCACCTACATCTATTGAACAGGTGAAGAGGCTCATCCCTTGTTTCCTGTTTAGGATGCGGTTTCCGGTTTTCTCTTTTCCAATCTTTTCACTCTTTTCCTTTTTTATTATTTTTTTTCAATTGGAGTAGATAGACTAAACTATCGCCCGGTTCACACTCCACCCACATCTATTGAACAGGTGAAGAGGCTCATCCCTTGTTTCCTGTTTAGGATGTGGTTTCCGGCTTTCTCTTTTCCATTCTTTTTACCCTTACGTAACCCCCTGCGCATTAGTAGCGTTACCGCCTTGCTTGGGGTGATATGATTAAAAAAAAAAAAAAAATATATATATATATATATATAATAAAAATATAGTTTTAAGGTATGCTATATTTATGGGTAAAAGTGCTTAATAATTGTTGCTTAATAATTGGAAGAGAATATAAAGGTGGGTATTAAGGTCAACACCAAGTGGTGGTTACTCTGTTTCTTGAATGCAATCTTCAGGCCAGATACACACGTTGCAATGGGTAAAGTGTTGTAATTTTATATTTTCAAATTTGCACATGCTTATAGTTTTTGATCTTGTTGACTGCACAGTATAGTAGGATCAGTTGGGCACCATGCTCCCATGTTCAGTTTATGGTAGTGTCCGCATCTTTTGTAGAATCATATTTCTCTTGTTCCAAATCACTTAGTCATCTGAGTATTTCTTCAAATCCTCCCCACTGATTGTTGCACAAATATCTCTTTAGTGTGGGATTTCAGAGCACATACACTTGTGCAAAAATTCCCTGTAGACCCTGCCTATGTGAAATTAGGTCTTGTCTGCTTTTCCCCAGATGAGACTCTTTTGTCATAGCCTTGCTTGGGTTCCTCTCTGCCCAAAGACAGACAGTCCAACAAGTCTGGTTTTGTGTAGAAAGTGAAGTCACTTCTTCATCTGTAAAGAAATTGTCCAGCATTCACTGTTATATAGAAGAATTGAGAGTTCAATCCTCTTTTCTTTGATAGTAACAATAATTTTCTGTTTCTTAATATTTTGCTCAGCTTTTGAAAGGCATTTTTTCACTACCCCAGTGTGCCTTTGAATTTCAGTGTCACACTTTCTGTCCTCTTTTATAACACTTCCCAGATATTTAAATATTTGTACTTTGTTTGATTTTGTTATCTCCAATTTGTAGTTTACATGTTGACTGTTTATTTTGCCGACAACCATACATTCTGTCTTCTTGCAATTGATGTCTAGTCTTTTATTCTCACTTTCTTTACTACTTTCTGTAGGAGATTTAGTATGATCCTTCATAAAACCTGTAACTGAAAACATTTTATTAAAAGAGAAGCACTCTATATAAAACATCTGACACCCAGTATCAATCTCATCTTATCTAACAAAGGAAATATTGTGCTCAAAGTTTCTTCAAATAGAAAGTTGCAAACATGAATTCCAGCAATGCTTCTTTCATGGGGCTCAAAATAAATGCTACTACTATATAGGCATCAGTCAGTCAGTTAAGTGCCATATGTGCAACACGCTTGGGCGATCATGTCTCGAAAGAGACATACCTGACTGGGCAGAAGATTATCCTGCAGTAGGTTGCCATTGCTTTCTGCGGTAGACTGGTTGCCAGCCAAGGCTATAGAACCCAATCTGTCCTGTTATTTAACTCACAACTGGAGAGAAGAGACGGATTAATACCTTTCCCAAGGGTATTTGCGCATAAGCGAGTGCAATGAATTCAACTGGAATTTGAACTTGGCTCCCTGATTTCCAAGCTGATATCCACTGCACCACAACGCACATCCCAGGACATATAGGCATCACACAAGTAAAAAAACTTAAAAAGACAACCATGAAAGAAATTAACAATGCTTAACAACAAATCCCTTGAAAATGGCTAAAGAAGTGACCAAAAGCATTTCAGGCATTTTAAAACTCCATTACCCTGACCAAATGGAAAAACTTAAGATTATAAGAAAAATTCAATAAAAATCATCAAATTTTACTTGTCTGTCATATTCAATGAAATAATAAGCACCTTATGATTGAATAGTGCATGAAACTTCGAGTTGTGATATAAATATAGGATAACGTCTATTGAACAGGTGTAGAGGCTCATCCCTTGTTTCCTGTTTAGGATGTGGTTTCCGGCTTTCTCTTTTCCAATCTTTTCACTCTTTTCTTTCTTTTTTTTTTTTTCCTCAATTAGAGTAGATAGACTAAACTATCACCCGGTTCACACTCCACCCATGTCTATTGAACAGGTGTAAAGGCTCATCCCTTGTTCCCTGTTTAGGATGTGGTTCCCAGCTTTCTCTTTTCCAATCTTTTCATTCTTACGTAGCCCATGTGCTTCAGTAGCATTACCGCCTTGCTTGGGGTGATATGATTAAAAAAAAAACAAAATATGTATATTATATATACAAGTATAGGGTAGGTATTGATAGAATAAAATTCCATATCCAAAAAACACTATTCTTAAAAAAGTGCCCAGTACTATATTTATTTAGAATTTATAACATAATTATGTTATGATATCACTACAAAAATAGCCGTAGGAGTTATTCAAGGATCTTTGTATAAACATGGATGAAAGTGTTGTAAGATTTTTGAATAATTCTTCACTAATTTTGTTTGTACTAACATGGATAAAAGTGTTGTAAGATCCTTGAATAACACCTTCCTAATTTTGAAAATTTTTGGTTGTTGGAAAATTTCAGTTGCGCATTCATTAAAAAACCCTGTTCATGTGTTTGAAAAATGGAAAAATTATTTATTGTAAATCGCCCAAAGATACCGAAAAGTTGAAACTTAGGTTACAGAAAAAACTCATTTCCAAATGAAATATATATATATATATATATATATATATATATATATATAATTCAGAAAAATTTTTAAATATACTACAATTTCATGGGTAATACATATTTTGCCACCATATGATGACCTTGTGGTCTAATGAGCAGCAAGGTCATCATTTGGCAGTGAAATATGTATTACCCATGAAATTGTAGTATATCTAAATTTTTTTCTAAATTATAATACTCTGTTAAATTAAATAAATAAATTTAACATTGAGTTCTTTTGAGTTTGTCTCTATTGGAATTTACCTGGATAATATACCAAGTGTTCTACATTATATATATATATATATAAGGCTGATGGAGTCCTGAAGAATGAAACATGTCATAAGTAAACTTTTTTTTCACTGTCATACAATTTCCCATATATATAAATTACTAATGTTATCAATATCATAGTTTTAATTGTTATTAATATTGCAGTTGAAATTCGTAACGATGATGATGATGATATAACCTATGTTATTTCAGCTGAGTTGATTGCTTCTACCTGATGCTAATTAACAGGTAAGATGTTTAACTATTTGTGGCTAACATGTTTTAACAGCAGGCCAAGCAGAAGGGACAAGAAACTGGAGAAAAAAGATTACAAGAAGCAATCGACCACCCTACCAAGCTCGACTACTTTCTTATTTACTTCTTTTCTTATATGCAAGAAGTCAAGGGTAGCATCATCATCATCATCATCAACAGCAGCAGCAGCAGCAGCAGCAGCAATAACAGCAGCATAGTATGCATGACTACAGAACCATTGGCATAGCAACCAAACAGAGCCAGAAAGAAAACCAAGCAAATGGTACTAAGTTTAGAACAGTAAGAAGATTGGTGGATTTTTTTTTCTGTTTTTGTTTTTAATGGAAAAAGGAGATGCTTAGTGTCTTGGAAGTGAAGATGTTTGTCATTCAATATCTTCCTCCAAGAAATAACTCAGCTGATATTCTATGAAAACAAGGAACAGACAGAAAACAAACGACATAAATTTTGGTTGTTCATCTTTTTTTCATTTTTTAATCATTTCACCCCAAGCAAGGCAGGAATGCCACTAGTACGCACGGGGTTACAGGAAGTGAAAGTGATAGAAAAAACTGAATACAGAGAGGATTAAGGAAAGAACAAAAAAAAATGAATAAAATTCAAGAAGATAGTTGGTAATTGAAACTTCATTTAAATCTTTGAAGATTGTATTTATTAGGGAAACAACTAAATGAAAGGGGGATCCACAGATTCTAATTACTCGTATATTTTGTTCCATACTCAGCATCTGCATTGATAAAACCACATTGCTACTGCATCAACTCTCTTCTAAATCTGTGTGGAAATTGTTCAGCATTTATTTCCATTTAGGATATTAGATATTACATAAAATTTTAGATCTATTTTCTTGTTTCCTGTTTAGAATTGTTATTAATCAGTAGATAGAAATGTCCATTCAAACTGTCAAGTTGCTCTGTCTTGACTACCTCCCAGGAAGTCTCGCAGGTTCGTATTTACAAAGGAAGAAGAATTCATTCCAATGTAGACAGAGCACCATAACAATTATGTTCGACCTTCTTAATTCTTCTTCTTTTATTGTCTTCTCTTCTTAATTGTAGATTATTTTATATTTTGTAGCACTCACTTACCTCTTGTGATCCAGTGGATGTATCGTATTGCTTAGGATGAAATGATTAAAACAAATCCTCAAGATGGTTTAGCCAGTGTTTGGTGCAAAGAAACACACACTATTGGTTTTAATCTATTCACAGTTAATAAACACTAAAAAATGTTTTAATAATCTGGAAAGATGATAGTCAGATGGAGCAAAGTCAGGAGGGTAAGAAGGATGATACTAAATTACTATATCTAGTGCCAAAACTTTTTCCTGTATGTCAAGAACAATAAATATACATGCATTATCCTTTTAGAGAAACACATTCATGATTAACCAATTATCTGTACTTTTCTACACATTTTTGTGCAATGTGAATTTTTTTCAAACTGCATGCAAATTAGCAGATTAGTTTCATACAAGTCACACATTGATCTTGAAAGACCTTTTCTTTTTTTTATAATCATATCACCCCAAGTAAGGCTGTTTACTGCCACTAGTGTGCAGGGAATTACATAGGAGGAAAGTTGAGAAAGAGTGACAGGTTATAGGAGGTGTCAGGAAGTGGGTAAGAGAATGCTGATGAGAATGAAGTGGAGTGGATTGAGAAAGGAGCATGAGATAGAGGATGCAAGTTAGTGAGATAAGAGATGACTATTGATTTTACATTTAAATTCTTGAAGATTGTAGCTGTCGGAGAAGCAAGCGAATGGAAGGGAATTCCACAGGCGGGCAGTGCAAGAAAAGAAGCTGCTGGAGTAGAATTTGCATTTATATTTTATTGGTTTCACAGTAAAAGGGTGGGAGCTAGTTGCTAATCTTGTGGCTCAAGTAAATTCATATATAGGGGCACCAGTGAGCTAAGTTCATAGGAGCAAAAGCCGTGAAAGTATTTGCAGAAGAAACACAGGGAAGCCACATTGTGCCGGTGAGAAAGTGACTGTATCTGAGCTGCCAAGTCGAGATCGATGACATTACAGATTCTCTGACAGATTTTGTCAAGGACTCCTAGGTGGAAAGCAGAGGCAACTGACCGGATATGGCAGCAGTATTCAATGCATGGGCAGATGGTAGATTTATTTATGTGCAGGAGTGTTTCAGGCAGGAAAAACTTCCTGGCCCTACAAAGAGAACCAACTTTCTTAGCAGTGGATTTAGCTGTGGATTCTATATAGTCATTCCACTTGAGGTCTGTTGTGAGAGTTAAGCCGAGGAGGCACAGTGTTTTGCTTTCAGGGACACTAAAGTGTTTAATAAAGTGTTTAAATTGGTCAGTGGGTCTCTTATTATTTTATTGTTTCTTAGCTTAATGAAACTGCACTAGGGAAAAGCATCACCAGTGATGAGAAGTTGCTTCTCTAAAATCACATCTAAACTTATTTATAAATGGAAGTTTGTCTGTGTATGTGTGTGTGTGTGTATGTGTCCGTTACCTATAGACTCCAAAACGGCTGAACCGATTTTCTTGAAAATTTACACAGTTGTACTATAAGTCTCTACGAGTGTTTTTAGCTAGGTTTTGTGTCAAGGTACCTCCGATAAATATCGAAAATCAATAATTGAAAAAATCGGGTTATAGAAGGCGTGGTTCGATTTTAATCAAATCTGATACACTCATAGACAAAGACATAAGAAACGATATTCAGAAGTTTCAAGGTTGCAGTTCTTACAATAGTGCAGAAAATCAATAATATATATATAAAAGGCAAGATGTTTATGTGTGTGTCTGTTTATCTGTCTGTATGTCCTTTATACAAATCCACAATTTTTATCCGATTCTCACCAAACTTCATACAAATATTTTTTAGGCTGAGTCTGAGCTCCAGGACCATTGATTAATTTTAAAACTTTTATTACACCCGAGCAACGTCGGGCTATACTGCTAGTCCAATAAAAATGAAAATGGTCAACATATAATGAAGGAGGAGAATTCATGTCTAAACTAGGAGTACATCCCACAAAAGTTATACTCTGTGTTTCATAGAATGTAAAGAGTATTTGATATCATGAAATCTTCTTTATGTGCCATGTCCCTTCAGGACATAGACAATCATGGCCCTCCACATCTTCCTGTCTTGTGTAGCTCCTAATATATTTTGTCTTGTTATTTCTCTCAAACCCTGCTCTGCCATCCAATTGCTTAAGCCCATCAAGTATGTCATGTGCTGTTTTTTTCTGTCATTTTTCCCCTCTGTCTTCCCTGTGAGTATCAGATTCTTCAAACCTTCCCTTCTCATTACATGTCCCAGAAACTTCAACTGTCTCTTCCAGATGTTAAGCACAAGCTTACTTTTTGTTTCCATTCTCTGTAGAACCACATTGTTGCTCACATGTTCAGTCCATGAGATGCTCTGGATCCTTCCGTAGAACTGCATCTCTGTTGCATCTCCTTCATCTTTGAAAAAATTGTCTGGCATTTGCTAAATAAAAAATATGATTTAATGACCACATGCTCTCGTAGAGAAAAATACTACTTAAATTCTTAGACCCAGATTGATATAGATTCCTCTATACTTTTGCATCTTTCTTTCTTTCTTTCTTTCTTTCTTTCTTTCTCCCACAATATTACTTTTAACAATTATGAATTAAACCCCTTGTATTTTTGCTCCCTACACTGTTAAATTTTTAAATTTTAATTCCTAATTCTAAATTTTACTTCTTAATTTTTTTTCATTTTTCTTTTCTTTTATTTTATTTTCTCTACATTTTTATTTACAGGTAACATTTGAATATTTAAATTTTTAAGTCTCATGATTTATGCCACTTTGATTTTTTCTCCCTGCATTTTATTACTTTTAATATTTTTTATTATTTATTTTAATTTTAAATTTAAATTTTAAAACTTTATCTACATGTAACCTTAGACTATTTAAATTTTCAATCTTGTTATTTAAAAAGCAGTAACTTAACTTTATAAGATATAATTCCCATGAACATTGAGTGAACTTAAATTCAAATCTATTAAACTGTCACTTTGAAATATGCATCTGATGATTGCATAATACATGAAACACTGAGTCATGCCATAGATGTAGGACAATATGTATATTTATTAATATATATATATATATATATATATATATATATATATAATACATCTGTGTTTATGCATTGGGTACTGTTTTATTAACATCTGAATAATACTATAATATGTACACCCTCCTTATATATATATATATATATATATATATATATATATATATATATATTTATTAATTTACGTTACTATATATACACTACCGGCCATAATTATTAGGCCACCCCAGTGTTTTAAAAAAAATTATGTATTTCATACTATTTTTGGTATTTATTGCCAAGTGAATAATTGTAAATGAAAATAGAATGGTTCTTTTGTTAATACTGCACAATAACAGCGAATGAATTTATAAATATTTAATAATTACCTATATTGCAGTTATATCAATGAAAGAATGAAGAAAATTTAGGGTAATTTGGATGCATTCATCTTTGCTTTCTTGTTGCCTTGTAAAATTTTGCAAAGTAATAATAACAAAAGAATCATTCATTCATTTGGCAATAAATACTAATATTGCCTAATAATTATGGCCGGTAGTGTATATATGTATCACGTAAGCATTGCATAAAAATTATGGAAAATTTATATATCCCTTATCACCAACAAAATGAAAAAATGTTAAGATGCTGGAAAAAATGAATAAAAAATCAATTAAATCTTCATTGTCGGAAATATTCAATGAAAGATGTTGGAAAGAACATTTGCTGACCAAGTAATGTTGACTTGGGCAGCAATTTTGACAATCATAGGACATATAAAAGGTTACAGAAGTAGAGAAAGCAGTGTGTAACCTACCCGATAAACTTGTGTCAATGGTTGACAGAAAAGGGTGTAGGAGAGATATCTAAAAGAAAAAATTTGGTTTTTGTGCAGTTTATTTCTAGTCCTTTCTTGTTACTTTCTTCTGCTACCTTCTGTAGGAGGTCTTGTAGCTTCCTTTCTGTGTCTGCTATCAGCACTGTATCATCTGCGTACCTTAGGTTGTTTAAATTGTGGCCTCCGATTATGAATCCAGGCATAACTTCTAGGGTCCTCAAAATAACTCATTAGACTCAGTCAGTTAAGTGCCATATGTGAAACACGCTTGGGCGATCATGTCTCTAAAGTGACATGACTGACTGGGCAGAAGATTATCCCGCAGTAGGTTGCCATTGCTTTCTGCTGCCAGTTCAGGTTATGGGTTATTCTAATATTCTTCTCAATATGACAATGTCACCAAGCAGTTCCAACACGATATTAAATATTAATGTAGGAGGTTTTGTAGCTTCCTTTCTGTGTCTGCTATCAGCACTGTATCATCTGTGTACCTTAGGTTGTTTAAATTGTGGCCTCTGATTATGAATCCAGGCATGACTTCTAGGGTCCTCAAAATATTCTCGCTGTACAAGTTGAACAGATCCGGTGAAAAGACACATCCCTGTCTTACGCCCCTTTCTATCTTTGTATATCTACTCAATTCATTACCTGTCCGTATGCAAGCAGTTTGCTGCCAGTAAAGATTCTTTATTACTTTCAAGTCTTTCCCAAATATGCCCAGGCTGCCAAGCATCTCCATCAGTTTTTGTGGCATATTTTGTCAAACGCCATCGCATAATCAATGAAGCACATGTATAAGTTCTTCTTCATTTGTATTGCCCTTTCAGAGAGCATCCTAATCATAAATATGGCGTTCCTTGTTCCTGTGTCTTTAACGAAACCACACTGTTCTTGACCTATCTCTGGCCTGATTCTGCTTCTTGCTCTGTTCATCAGGATTCAGACGATCAGTTTTGTTATATGGCTAGGAAAGGTATTAATCCATCCCTTCTCCTTCCATTTATGTGTTGAATAGCAGGATAGATTAAGTTTTGTAGCCTTGCTTGGCAACTGGTCTACTGTGGAAAGTAATGGCAATTTACTGCAGGAAAATCTTCTATCTAGTCAGTCATGTCTCTTTTGAGACATGATCGCCCAAGCATGTGTTATGCATGGCAATTGACTGACTGACTGCATGTAAATATAAAAAGTGATTAGCTATTATATAAAATAAATATTTCTCATTTTCTATTTCTGGACTGAAATATCTATATTTTGTACTTGTTTGTCTTGCAAATGAATCAGTGTGCACCTCTAAAAAATAAAGAAAAGTAAAAGTAATTCTTAAAGTGATTGCATCATTCTCTGATCTCTTCTGGTTCTTGCAAACATATTTACTGACTTGCATTACAAGAAAACTGAATCCATGATCATCAGTAAAAAGAGGAGTTCAAAATGCCAACTACAGGTGGGGGATACTAAAATCAAGCAGGTACAAACATTTAAATACTTGAGAAGTGTTATAATAGATAACAAGTGCAACACTGAGATTTGAAGGTAAACTGTCATGGCCAAAGATGAATTCCAGAAGCTGAGTATGGTATTGAGAGACAGGAAAATTTTGCTAGAAACAAAGAAGAGAGTACTGGATTGTTATGTGATATCCTTAAAGATGAAGGAGAGACTTGAAGCAACCAAAATGATGCTGTGGATACCATGGAATGAACATGTGAGCAATGACGAGGTTTTGGAGAGGATGGAAAGGTAAAAGAAACTAATACTTAACATCAGGAAAAGACAGCTCAAGTTCCTGGGACATGTAATGAGGAGAAAGGGTTTGAAGAACCTGATACTCACAGGTCAGATAGAGGGTAAAAGAGAAAGGGGAAAGCAATGTATAAGGTACTTAATGAGCTTCAGTAAGTGGATGACAGAGCAGGGTTTGGGTAGGGTAACAGGAGAAAGCATGCTAAGAGCCATAAGAAAATATGGAAGTCCATGACTGACTACATCCTGAAGGGACATGGCACATAGAAGAGTTAAAAATAACTAATTAGTATTGAGAAGTGGTAGATTCATACCTAATCAGAATTTGATAATTAAGAAATTATAATGTAGATATAAAAGGGGGAGCAATTCTATATTATAATCAATATATAAACTGATCCCTCACTTTGTGGCCATGCAGGTTTTTATTCATTTATATTCTAGATTTATGGGCATGAGCAAATGAATGGCAGAGCAGTGTTTGGCAGGAGTAACAAGAGAAAGGGTGTTAAGAGCGACAAGGGATAGGAAGATGTGGAAGGCCATGTTCACCTACATCCTGAAGAGACACAGCACATAGAAGAAGAAGAAGAATGAATGAACAATGGCTACCAGCCCACTTTTCTCAAATTACCTAAGCCCACCTGCTTTATTCTGATACCTGTGTTTTCTCACAAACATTTCCAAAGAAATGATTTCTCCATCTGACACTCACAACCCTGGGTTGTGGTTGAGAAAAAAAGTCTAAAAAAAAACTTCCTCTGACTCATGTGGGATTAATTAAGCTTGTTGTGTTTTTACCACTTCCATAATGATGTATCTGGTTGAAGGTAAGATTCTTGAGAGGAAATTATTTGCAAACATCTGAACATGGATTGAAAAAAATTGGTGGTTATAAATAAACAAACAAAACAAGAACATCTTTGAAATATCCTGACAAACATAATTTTGGTGAGTGTATCAAATATCATTGCTAATTTTTCTTTTTAAGTTTTTGTTGAAGTTAAAATACAGTAACTCCTCAGCCTCACTCTTTCAGCAAACTTCAAGTGAAACAACTACATTGAATCAATAGCTAAATCTATTGCTAGGAAGGTTGAGTCACTGTGTCAAGCCAGAAGTTTTTTTGTCTGAATCTATCTTGCACAAATATACGATCCACCCGTGCATTGAACAGTGTTGTCATATCTGGTTGAGTACCCCTGCTATACAACTCAAGAGTTCACAACAAAATCCAAAGGCAAATCTCTAATGTTATCGATCACAATCTGGCAGCCTAGCTTCAGTTAATTTCTCACTGATGTGATGTGGTTTCCCTTTGTCTTTTCTGCAAATATTTTTCATGGCTTCTGCTTTGACGCGCTTAGCTCCCTGGTGCCTCCTCTATACAAATTTACTCAAGCTACTAGACTGGAAACTAGGTCCCATGCTTTTACAGTCAAAACAGTCAAATGCAGCTTCCACTTCTACTCTACCAGCTTTTTTTCTCACACTTCCTGCCTGTGGAACTACCTTCTGTATATTTGCTTCCCTGATAGCTACAATTTCCAAGATTTTAAATGCAACATCAATTGCCATTTTATCTTTGACGCCTATGCTTTCCCCGAAACTCCCTGTATCTTGTCTTCTCTCTTTTCACTCTACTTTCACATTACTTTCTTCACACCAGTATTCCCATCCTTCTCTTATTCATTCTCTAATACCCATTGTAACTTGTTTCTCTTCAATCTCCTCTTATGTAGGCTCCTGCACACCAGTGGCAGTACTGCTGTGCTTGGGGTGAAATGATTATAAAAAAAAAAAACTAATGACACCATCACCACTTCTACTATCGTTAGTGTTTTCTTTTGTTATTGCCATGACTACAGATGTATGTCACCTCTGATATCATTATCACAATACCACAAGTTGTATGAAGGTATTGCTGATATCACAAGCAATATTATCAGCATAATTGTTATGGTCATGCTATCAGTGCCAACATAACTAACATTATCATCACCACCACCATTATCATTCTCACAATTATCAAAATTATCTCTAACATTAAGATCATCACTACCACTAACACTAGTGTAATTACTGCCATCATCATCATCATCATCATCTCCTCCATACCTAAGTGACAAGTTTTTCTACATTAATTCTATTTACACCCTATTCCTTCTTTTTATATCAAGCATTTTATGAAAAAAAAAAAAAAACCCTGCTTGCCTAAAATGACTTTCCACTAGTAAACTATTAAAAAAAAACAGAAATTTTAGCACTAAACACCATTACAACTTAATACTCTCTCTCTTTTTATATATATATAATTTATTTGTTTGAACATTATTTTTAATCAATACTTGTATTTGAGTGGATATTCTGTTTTTTAATCAAACAGTATATGTATATATTTATTTCTACTGGCCTGATTATTTATGATAAATTTTGTTACAAAAATATATGTCATTTGGCAGGATTCAAACCTGTGACCCCTATCAATATAGGAGAAGCAACCAATTGATCTGGTGCATCTTAGACCACTCGACCACTAATGATTCCACAGTCTAATTAAAGTCAAATCAAGCCTTATATATATTAGACTGAGTGAATCATTTGTGGTCAAGTGGTCTAAGATGCATCTGATCAATTGGTGGCTTCCCTTATGTTGATAGGGGTTGCAGGTTTGACAAGAGCAACTGAATTTCTGGGACTTATAACTTTTTAACTTGTAACTGTTTTTACCAGGGTTCATATTGCAATTCTTTTTTATGTTAATGGTTTCCTCTAGTATTTTTTGATGTTAATGGTTTTCTGTTGTATTTTTTACCAGAGCTCATATTGCAAGAAAAAAATACTCTTGTCCTTAAAGACACATGGCCCAGTGGATATAGATGTTGATTAGTTCCTGTAACTTGACCCAAAGAGTTGTGAGTTCAATACCAGGCTACAGCAGTGGTGAACAAGTAACTTAGAGAGTAGTGAGAGATAACTCATGACTACCAAAAGAGGCTCTACGCAAAAAATGAGAATGATATACCCCAGTGATTGTAATAAGGGGTTTGGTTTGAAATTCATAGCACCTGAAGAATGCCGGAGCATATAACGGGCAAAACATCGTACAAATAGCAACAAGGATGAGGACAATAGTCCAAATAATGTAAATAGTGTAAATACTACCTCATCTCAGAAATATAGACAAATGCTTTTCCTTTTTGAATTTAAAATATATAAATATATATATATATATATATATATATATATATATATATATAATTTAATTATTTAGTTTTTAGTCATAATAAAATTAAACTCGTACATAGTTGTATTAACAAAGTGTTCAATACAATTATATTGTAGAACTTTTGAATATTCTTCATCTGTAAATGAGTTATTACGCAACCTAGGTTTCTACCATGTGGTGTCTTCAGGCGATTTGCATATATGAAACTCTGAAACCCTGTACATACATTATACATGCCTTGTTTAAAATTGTTAATCCTACTACATTAAATGTACTCTCTCAGAAACTGTAACTATGGTCTGCTCAGAATATTTGCTGTATAAATCACTACGAGGTTCTACATGTTTCTTCAACACCCACAAAACAATCTTTTGATTTATTTTCTCCTGTTTCTTTTATTTTCCAATTTTGGCCTCTAAAATATCTAAAAGTATTTTCGTTTCAACTTAATAATCCTAATAAAAATGACCATTCATAACATCTTATCAAAAAAGTTTTAGAAGTGAAAGCATAAAAAGAAAAAGAAAATAACCAGTGATTAAGTGTTAAGAGCCAGAAAATAGACTGCAATATGAATTCCTGGAACACAGAATAAAAGCAAGGAAATTTTTCAAGGCACTGCAAGACTATCTGCTTACGTTTCTGTTGATCCAAAAATAAATTCCCAAGGTGGAAAGTAGCAAAATTCCAACTTGTCTGGACCTGTTGATAGCTGAACTCACATGCATACCAGTACATGAATGTACAAACAAGCATTGAAATGGATGTTTACAGAGCTTAATCAAGTCTGGCAAAAGATCACAGCTCTCATGCATCCTGAGAGTATGAAACACACAAGCACTGTCTTGTGAGACAAATATAATAACCACTGTTGCATGGCACAGTTGTTAACTTAATATATATATATATATATATATATTGTCATCCACAGACAGATCTGTTTCACTGTATCACAGCTCATCAGTACGATTAGATTGCTTTTTAACCCAGAACTGAAACCTGACCGAATAGGCATCAGTCAGCAATTCTACCTCTGGGCTATGGGCGTTCGGTGGAAGAAGGCAGACTTTTTAGCACATATATTATCATTATACGCGCCCAATAGCCATATATATATTTTTTTTTTCATTTTTAAGTGAGTTATTTTGCTACCATGGTTTCCACCATGAGTGGTTTCTTCAGCCGATTTTTAATAAGTTATTAATATTATAAATATTATAATAATAATAACTTATTAATATTATTAATAACTTATAACTTATTAAAAATCGCCTGAAGACACCACTCATGGTGGAAACCATGGTAGCAAAATAACTTGTTTAAAAATGAAAAATATTCAAAAGTTCTACTGTATAATTGTATAGAACACTTTTTAATACAAATGTGTACTGGTCTAACCCTATTAGGATCAAAAACTAAGTATTAAATAATCAAAACTATATATATATATATATTAAAAACTGAAATAGGGATTGTTTCAACAAGAGAAATTGGTATAGAAGAAAAAAGTGCAAGTAGCCATGAATGTTTTGTTTTAAGTGTTGATTTATTGTTATTATTAATATTACTTGCTTTTTTGTATAATGTATTAAGTGTCCATAAGGTTAATTGTGTTACCATACATGTTTTGAGTCTAAAGTTAACTTTCTTTAGGCAAATAAACTTGTGACTTTACATATCAAGATCTATTTGTCTTTCTGACAGCCTAAAATATTGTGTATATATAGATAAGTGGTTGATGTGCAGGTCAGAAAGTTCATATGCGTGCATGTTTGTTGTATTTTTCACACTTGCTTGCTAAATCGCTTTCATTTTGGAAATCATTCACCTTTCATTAGACAGAAATTTTTTTTACACTGACTTGCAAAATTTGATTTTGTCTTTCTACTTCAAAATTGTTTTCATCGATTTTGATTCAGTTCTATGGGTCATTTAGTTTTTTTTGTTCTTTTTGGAATACTATTTTTCCCAATGGTTTGCAAAATTTTTTTTTTAGCATGTTTAAATTTTGTGTGTCTGTGTATGTATCTTAGATTTTTTATGTTTTATTGAGAGAAGGCTTGTATTTTTTTATAAATATTTCTTCCTGCATCATGAGTGTGTCATAATAGGCATTACTCTGAATTTACCTCCACTGCATTCCTGTAGAGAAATGTAGTTTCCTCTTATTGGATAGTTTAATGTTGCTTCTGTGCAGGGCTACTTTTTTATTTCAGCTCACATTTGTTTTTATTTCGAATTTAGGTACATTTTCAAACATAAAGTGGTTTTCTTCTATGATTATGTTGCATACCCTACATTTTTTTTTGTTTCATTTTGTGACTTGCTGCATCGTGTGTTGCTCAAACTTTGATGAGGTATGCTTTTTAAATTTTTGGATTGGTGTTTGCTTTTAATAATTTTAGTTGATTTTAAGATTTCTTTTATTTTATCATTTTTGTTGAGTAATTCTGTGTGTCTTTTTATCTTTGGAAATAATTCTGGGTTGTTTTTGTGGTGCGTGGAGACGTATGCTAGAATATTTTCTTCTTTTTCATGTTTTTTTATTATTCTGGAGAGATTCTAATGGTATTTTTTCTGCCAGTTGGAAACCCTTGTTTATTAGTGGGGAGTGGGGTATCCTCTTCTTTGTAGTGTTTTTTTAGTTTCTTTAGGCATATTTTATGAAGGGTTTCGTCAGCTACTATTGTGCAAATTTGTCATGCTAGGGAGTAGTGGATCAATTTTAAACAACTTTTAGGGTGGTGACTTTTGAAATGGAGGTATTGTTGGGTGTCTGTGGGTTTATGGTAAATGTCAGTGATGATGTAATTGTTTTTGTTTTTTATGAGTAAGTCTAGGAATGGTACATTCTAGTGTGAACTTAATTTTGGGGTGCAAGTAATATTAATAATAATAATAACAATAAATTTACACTTTTAACAAAATATTCACGACTTCTCGCATTTATATATATATATATATATATATATATATATATATAGCTACATGAATTAATAAATATACATATGAGGGTACACATAATAGGGTAATAATAATATTATTCATGTGTTAAAAAACAGTGCTCAATGAAGTATGAACAGAGGTATTTTATATATATATTAATAAATATGCATATTACCCGATGTTGATGGCATGGCTCAGAGTTTCATGCGTTATGAAATTATCTGTTGCATTTTACAATCTGACAGTTTAATATGCACCTGATTTGTAATATGCACCTGATGATTGCTTAACACATGGAACTCTGAGTCATGCCATCAATATAGGACCATATATATATTTACTAATATATATATATATATATATATATATATATATACACACTGTTTGTTTATAGATACATAATTTAGAATAAAGCTCATTTCATCTTTTTGGCTTGATAAAGTCCATCACAGGACGAAATGCATAGGCAATTTAAAATACAGTTTTCTGCTTGTCTTTATTTTATTTAACCATATATATATATATATATATATATACATATATATATATATGTTAGTAAATATACAAAACAAATTATACTATGTCAGTAGCATGACTCAGAGTTTCATGCATTGCACAATCATAATGTGCATATTTCAAACTGACTGTTTAAGAGATTTGAATTTAAGTTCACACAATGTTTGTGGAAGTTAAATATTATAAAGTTAGGTTACTAATTTCTAATTTATCAAGAAAAAATAAACAAGAATTACATGAAGATGAAAAAATTTAAATTAAAAAACACTAAAATTCAGGGAGATGAATTCAAAGGAGGGTAATTCATAATTATTAATAATAATAAATAATATTTGTGGGAGAAAGAAAGAAAGAAAGAAAGAAAGAAAGAAAGAAAGAAAGAAAGAAATGCATTGGGAAATTAGTATTAATCTGGTTTTAAGTATTTCAGTATTTTTCTATGGAACCATGTTGTCATTAATTCACTTTTTTGTTAAGTAGATTAGAGTCTAATAGAGATTAGATTTAAGATGGCAAGTTTTTCTAAACGATATAGGTTATATCTCCTTTTCCATTACAAAGGCTTGGTTTTAGTGTCAATATTCTAGGTAATAACTGGGTTCTTGTTTTTTAATTGTCAATAATATATGGATAAAGCTGTTCTTTTGCTGTATTTATTATTGTTTTAAGACAACATGTGGTTATTGAAATCATATTTCCACTTATTTGCTGCAAATCAAAAATAAAATTTAACATTGTCATCTGAATGGAGGCAATCTTTATAAATAATGCTTTCAAACATACAGTAGGCCATTTAATAGGCAGGTATTATATTTTTGGCAATTGCATAATGCATGAAACTCTAAGTCATGTTATAGACATGGAATAATTTGCATATTTATTAATGAAATTATTTGTTTGAACATTGATTATTTTTAATCGATACTCATATTTGAGTAGATATTCTGTTTTCAATCAAACAGTATAGTTATATATTTCTACCAGCTTGATTCTTTACGATAAATTATGTTACAAAAATGTGTGTTATTTGACAGGATTTGAAACAGTAACCCCTATCAACATAGGGGAAGCCACCAATTGATCTGGTTCATCTTAGACCTCTTGACCATGAATGATTCCACAATCTAAACAAAGTCAAATCAAGCCTATATAACACAATTTTTGATTCTATGCAAATAATGATCTCTGTTCTGAAATGTATCATAATATAAACTATTTTTAGTATTTATTGCCAAATGAAAATAGAATGGTTCTTTTGTTATTATTACTTTGCAAAATTTTACAAGGCAAGAAAGCAAAGATGAACACATTTGAATCACGCTAAATTTTCTTCATTCTTTGATTGATGAAACAGCAATATAGGTAATTATTAAATATTTATAAATTCATTTGATGCATATGTTATTGTGCAATATTAACAAAAGAACAATTTTGTTTTTATTTACAATTATTCACTTGGCAATAAATACTAAAAATTAGTATGAAATACATCATTTTTTAAAACACTGGGGTGGCCTAATGATTATGGCTGGTAGTATATATATATATATATATATATATATATATATGTGTGTGTGTGTGTGTGTGTGTGTGTGTGTGTGTTTGTGTGTAAAGTGTATTTGTAAATAATCTGAGTTTCATATTCTTAATGCTCTTAGGTAAAATCCGATGATTAAGCTAAATTTTATTTTGTTGTTATGATAAAATAGAAATTTATTATGTCACTTTTTTGATTGTTTTCTGGTGGATACCAAGTTTTAAACTGTCATTAATGTTGTGTAGCTTTATATTTTGGAAGGGTAAGGAATTGTGTTCATCCATCTTGTATGTGAATTTAATCAAGTGTTTGACTTAATTTAGTTGATCTACTAGTTCAGGTAAATCAGTATCACAAGGATATATAAGTAGAACATCAATATATAGAGCATCATCAATATGTTGAGTGTTTGGATAAAATATTTTGGAAAGGACTGGGTTTTTAAAAATTCTAAGAAGATACATCCCCATCATTCAACCGAGGGGCAATCCCATTTGTAATCCAAATTTTTGTTTGTAAAAATCATAATTAAATGTGAAATAATATTGATTGGTGATGAAACAGCAGATTTTTATTATTTTTGCTGATAGTAGAGAGAGCTTTATCTTTGACTGTGTTAAATGCCTCTTTAGGAATTCAGGCATTTTACAACTGGGATGTTGGTGTAGAGGGATTTTATATCTAGACTGGCCACTTGTTTGTCAGTCATGTTCATTTCCCTTAATTTTTAAACTCGGCTGCCTGAGTTCTTCTCACATGTTTTTGTGTAACTGCTTTCTGAAATGAGGTTTTACGATAAGAAAGTAATTTATTTATTCTGTTTTATCAAATAATTTTTTGTACATAATACATGCACACATCAATTGTATATGCACTTCAAGATACCATCTTCAGTGATGAATGATATAATATTTAATGTGGGCAATTTGTGTATATATATATATATATATATATATGGATATAGATAGATAGATAGATAGATAGATAGATAGATAGATAGATAAAGTAATTCAAAAATTTCAAAATTTAATTTCATTGGATTGTCATTTCAGTAAGAATTTTTTGCTTCATCAGCAAGATATGAAAACAAAAACTTTAAGGTTTTTATTTTCAACCATTGCTGATGAAGCAAAAATTTTCTCAATGAAATGGCCATCCAATGAAATTAAATTTCAAAATTTTTGAATTACTTTATATATTTGGCTCTGTAAATAGATAATACTATTTACATCAAGCCCTCTACCTTGATCAATTTTAATATTAATAAAATTAATATTAATAGGATCGGGTTTGCGATTTTACCTATTTGTTCATCCTTTTTGGATTTAAAATAAAAAAATATATAGATAGATAGTTGTGCTGGAATCATTTTTTTATATTTCTGAGATGAGGTTTTGAAACTATTTATACTATTTACATCATTTGAACAGTTGACCTCATCTTTATTGCCATATTCATAACATTTCAGCCATTAGAATTCCCAACAAAAGAAGATAGGAGCATAGAATCGTCAAAACATTGTGAATATGGCAATAAAACGAGGACAACAATGCAACCTGTGGAACTCCCTTCCACAACTCTGCTTTCCCGACAGTTACAATCTCCAGGTGTTTAAATGTAGGGTCAATAGACACCTCCTATCACACTAACTCCCAATTATTCTCAGAACACTCTCATCTACCCAACCCTCATTCTCGGTATCCTTACCCGCCTATCACCCACCCTCTGACATTTCCTATATTTAATCATCCTTTCTCCACTCTACGTAGCCCCCTTGCTCGGGGTGAAACGCTTATAAAAAAAAAAAAAAATAAAAAAAAATAGTTTTGGGGGTAGTTTTAATTTTTCTAGCAGATGTGGCTTAAACTTGTTATAGGAAGAGGTTGAAAGATTTCAAAAGAAATGAAGACAATACATAAAAGTTTTTTATATAAAGAATATCAAAGCTCACAAAAGAAGAGTAAGAGAAAATTATATTTATATGTATACAGAGATTTTAAAAATATGGAGGCAGAAACATTTATGAGATTAGTTTAGTTAGTGTATGTTGGCATAAGTGTGTGAGTGTGCACCACATAGATGGGTTACAATTAAGTAATCAGCTTGCTGGTCTAATGTCCTCTCAGTGGAAAGAGTCCCATTGTTGTCATTATGACATCTCAAAACAAAGTGAATTTATTTCTTTTATACTGCTGAATAGAACAACAAGTAGTGGGTATCCTGGGAGAGAAGGTGGGTTAATACCAACAACACCATTTCATGGAATAATATAATATTATGTGTGTATTAATCATGTAAAACATTTTTGGTTTCTTGATGTCTGCATTCTGAAACTTTCTTTTTATATGTTATGATCCAGCCATAAATATCATGAAAAACTGTTCAATAGTCACATTTTTGAGTAGCACTAAGATTTTATTTATTCATTTTTCTTGTTACTATACATTGCTCACTGGAATTAGACAGCAGACCCCAGTTGCACCATGATACAAAAGCCAGCACACACACACACAGAGAGAGAGAGAGAGAGAGAGAGAGAGAGAGAGAGAGAGAGAGCATCAAAAGATAGGTAAGCAAAAGTAATGACAACTAAAATAGGTTCAAAATTATCATTTAAGGATAAAAGCTGAGATGAGGTATTTAAATTATTTACACTATTTACTATTGCCCTCATCTTTGTTGCCGTATTCATGATGTTTTAGCCATTATATGCTCTGGCATTCTTCAGGATCTGGTCAATATTTCTGAGATGAGATACTGTAATACTTTATTACAGGAAATAAAGAAATCATCAAATAGAAAGTGGTACATCTGCTACCAGCAGTAAGATTTTGATTGCAGATTTTCAAGACTAGCAGACTCATCTAAAGTAATGTAACACAATCTTCTTAGCCACTGTTTGTATTATACAAATCTAAGCTAGATCTCCAGGTACACCACAATACAAAAAACAACACATACACACAGAGCATCAAAAGAAAATAGAACAAAAGAAATGACATTTAAAATATGTTTAAAATTATCATTTTGCAGCAGTACTCAACTATAAAATCTGTCCCTTGAGTGCTTTGTTTTATAGCAGATCTGAAAACGTCAATCTAAGAGCAATAGATCAAACAAGTGGTACCTGAGATGCAGGCTGACTTTCATTATATTTTCTACTGTGATGTGACAGCCAAAATTATAAATGTCCTCCAATGAGAGCAGCAAGCAGCTGATTATTTTATGGCAAACATCTGTAGCCCTTAGGTGGACCCTCCTGACTGCTACCAAGCAGCTGGCATTCCAAACAGCATAATTGTAATAGAGCAGGGGTAAAAGATCACCAGCGACTCCTTTTGTAAAAAATATGAATACCTTCAACATCAGTCTATATTTTTGAAATGAGATATTGTAATTAGTTACAATATTTACATTTTTCAGACTGTTATCCTCCCCTTTGTTGGTATATTCACGATGTTTCATCTATTGTACATTCCAGCATTCTTCAGGTGCTTAGAATTTCAAAGTGAACCTTTTATTTCATTTACTGGGGTAGATTTTTCTAGTTCTTTAATCCATGCCCCTTCAGAGTATCAGTTCCAATATCAATTATCTCTCTTTAACTCAAATCATTAATTTAGTTAACTCACAACTCTTTGGGTCAAGTCACTGGGTCATGTGTCTTTAAGGATTTGAAACTGATAAACCTAATGTCTCAGTAACCATTTTATTTACCAGAGCTTATATTAGAGTTTTGCTTTTTGTAATTGTTTTTCTCTAGCACTCTGTATGACTGTTTCATGTGTTATATTCATTTCTATGTTTGTTCAACTCAGGAGATTTTAGTGGCCTATCATCTGTGCTGATTCTTTAAGTCTTCATATTTTCTAGTGATGTTCTCTGTCTATAATTTCAACCTTGTCCCACAGGGGGCAATGATCTCCCTTTTTCTTCTATATGTGATCAGCTAGGCCTGCTTTTTTCTATTTCTCTAAATGTTACTGATTTGTGGTGTTCTTGCAGTCTTAAGTTAAGGAAGCAGCACATTATTTTATCACAGCTGCATGAGATGATGTATCAGTCAGTCAGTTAAGTGCCATACGTGATACATGCTTGGGTGATCATGTCTCGAAAGAGACATGACTGACTGAGCAGAAGATTATCCTGCAGTAGGTTGCCATTAGTTTTCTGCTTAGACTGGTTGCCAGCCAAGGCTATAGAACCTGATTTGTTTTGTTATTTAACCCATAACTAGGGGAAAGAAATGGATTAATACTTTTCCTAGGGGAGGGTACTTGCACATAAGTGAATGCAATGAATTCAACTGGAATTTGAACCTGGTTCCCTGATTTATTGTTCCGAGTCTATCTCCACTGTACCATAATACACATCCTGAGATGGTGTATACACAGCCCTTAATTGTGTTCTCGTCTATGGGGGTGTTTTACTCAGAAGAGATGTCTGAAGTGCTGAACTACTTTTGAAGTTCATCCTGATATTATAAGAACCACAGATCTTTTGCATTTTTTCAATAAATAAAAAGGGATAAGTTTGAAATTCTAATCACCTAAAGAAAGATGGAGTTTACACCAGCCAAGACATCAGCTATATAGTAACAAAGACGAGGATAACAATCCAAACAATGTAAATAGTGAATATGAATTCCTTATTACAGAATCTTCAAAGTTGCAGCATCAGTTATATTTTTGATGTTTTCTGAAACTATGTACCATTTGTGCAAAAACAAATGTTTTCCTTGGGCATGGCTTCTTTTAATTTCAAAGGTGTATCATTTCACTGCATTCTTAGTAAATGTATCTATGCAAAGCTAATATCCACTTTTTTGTTTTCTGACAACTTATCTATCATGCTACATAATTTGCATCCTATGCAACCTTCCCATAATTCCTCACATTGGATGTAGAGCAAGTAACACTCCTGAGTGCAGAGGATATTTGATAAGATATACAAAGATTAAAACATTTACTTTCCTATTAAACAAAAGTAGTTACTTTCATTCCACCAATTATTTAATAACTTTTCTACTATTAGAAATATTTTTCATGCTTCAATGTGATAAAATCCAAAAAAGAATCAGCAATATTATTGGCCCTGATCTGGCATTTCAGCTTCAGCCACTTTCTCAGTTACCTCCCTTTGCCTTTCATAGTAATTGTTCAGATGAGCCCTTTGCTATGGTGACTAGACTCTTGTTATATGATATCTGTTCATCTGTATGACAGCGAATGCTAGACAATATTCTCAAAGATGAAATATAAAATGTGGTTCTACAGAAACATGCTGAGAATACAATGGACCAAATATGTGAATAATGACAAGGTCTTGGAAACAATAGAAACAAAAAGGTAGTTTATATATATATATATAAGCTTTTATATATTTATCAAGGATATCTAGATATATAGCAGGAATACTAGACAAAATATGGCAGCAATATTCTAAGCGTGGACAAAAGGTAAACTTGTAGATATATAAGCATCATTTCTTACATGTCTCAAGAGATTATAGGGACTCTGGTAACTGAACCCTGAAATAATAATCTTTTTAATCATTTCACCCAAGGAAGGTGAGATCACAGGGAGTTACAGTGAGAGAAATGATAGGGTAGGGTTAGGGTTAAACAAAGGATAAAAGATGAATGAAATTCAAGAAGACAAAGATGGCAATTGACATTGCATAAGTCATTCTGGAATATGTAATGAGGAAGGAGGGCTTGGAAAACTTGATACTCACAGGACAGATTGATGAAAAGAAGGAGAGAGGAAAGCTGCATATAACATACTTGATGAGCTTGAATAAATGGATGGTAGAACAGGGATTGGGAAAAGTAACAAAGAGACAGAACTCATTAAGAGCTACAATAGATAGAAAGATGTGGGGGGGGCATGATCGTCTACGTCCTGAAAGAACATGACACATAAAAGAAGAAAGAAGGCTAGATTAGCATTAAAATTACATCAATTTAAAGCTGAGCTCCTAGATGTAATCGGAAATTTAATGATAACAGTTTATTTCCTTGTACTTCCACCTTGTGGAATTCTCTTCCAGCTCCATGTTTTCCAGTCAACTTTAATCAGTAAATAATTTAAAAGCAGTGTCAACTGATTTTTTTTTTTTAATCGTATCACCCCGAGCAAGGCTGTAATGCAACTGATGTGCAGGGGGCTATGTAATAGTGAAAAGATTGGAAAAGAGAAAACCGGAAACCGCATCCTAAACAGGGAACAAGAGATGAGCCTCTTCACCTGTTCAATAGACGTGGGTGGAGTGTGAACCGGGCGATAGTTTAGTCTATCTACTCCAATTGAAAAAAAAAAAGTGAGAAGATTGGAAAAGAGAAAACCAGAAACCGCATCCTAAACAGGGAACAAGGGATGAGCCTCTTCACCTGTTCAATAGACGTGAGTGGAGTGTGAACTGGGTGATAGTTTAGTCTATCTACTCCAATTAAAAAAAAAAAAAAAAAAGAGTGAAAAGACTGGAAAAGAGAAAACTGGAAACCACATTCTAAAAAGTGAACAAGGGATGAGCCTCTTCACCTGTTCAATAAATGTGGGTGGAGTGTGAACCGGGTGATAGTTTAGTCTATCTACTCCAATGGTTTAGTCTATCTACTCCAATCTACTGTCTTTCTGATTACACTTTTTTTTGTACCTTAGCAATGTTTCTATTTTTAACTCTTCCACACCCTGGAACCCCTTGTGTCTCGGTGGCTTTACTGCCTTGCATGGGGTGAACCTAATTAAAAAAAAAATGTATCATGGATAAGTAATTGGGTTTTTCATGTTTTAATGTATAACTGTTAGGTAGATAATTCTTTTTTTATCCATTCTTCCTTTTGTCATATTTGTGTACTTCCTGAACTATTTTCCTCAGCTGCAAAACCAATAAAATGTAAGCACAAATTCTACTCCAGCAGCTTCTTTTCTCGCACTTCCTGCCTGTGGAATTCTCTTCCGTTTACTTGCTTCCCCGACAGCTACAATCTCCAGGAGTTTAACTGTAAAGTTAGTAGTCATCTGCTATCTTGCTAACTTGCATCCTCTCTATCATGCTCCTTTTTTTGTCCACTCCACTCTCAGTATCTTAACCCTTCTCTTACCCACTTCCTGACACACCTTGTAACCTGTCACTCTTTCTCATCACTTTCCTCCTATGTAACCCCTTGCACACCAGTGGCAATAGACTGCTTTGCTTGGGGCGATATGATTATGAAAAAAAAAAATTCAGACTCTTTTCCTTTCTCCTTTTTTCCATTCACTGTTTTCCTTCTCTTTCTTTAGTCACTCTTTTCTCTCTTGTCTCTTAACTCTTACTCTGTAACATACTTGGCTCTTAGGCCTTATAAAGTGATAATATCATTGTAAAAAAATATTAATTCTCAAAGTAATTCAAAGATGGCTGACACAGGTGTAGAAATTAAATCCTACAGAAAATGATTTGACATGACATTATATAAAAAATAAATACTTACAAATTTAACAAGAAAAGTTTCAATAGTCCAAATTATAAATAAAGTTAAGAGTTAATTTTTTCACTGATGATTACTTGTTTCATATCCTAAAAGTGGTTACAGTACGTTTTTTTCTCTGTTATATCATAGATATCAAGGGTTATAACTCCTCCAATTAGAATTAAATTACAAGATTCCAGTGATAGAGATTGGTTCTTGATATGTCTATACTCATGATTAGAAGATCATTAAGAAGCTGTGCTAGATCATTCCTGATTTAAATATTTAAGGTAGACATCTTTAATGGTATCTCAAATGGAAACCATATGGTTCACCTGAGTATCATTTTAGATTTGAAGGCGGAGATATCAAGAAAAACCTGTGAGAAGAGGAGTCCCAAGGGAAACCTGTGTTAAAAAGTAATGGAAAACAATTAGAAACTTCCTGTTGCCTTTTACTTGTTCCGTTTGTTTAAATACCATGCTCTTTTAGTACGAAGGCAATCATGGCTCTCCACAGATTCCTTTTCTTTATTATATCTGAAGTGCCCTTGGGAAAGATATAGGAGTGATTTCCACTTGCCTTCTTAACAAATTTTAATTTAGTACAGTCCTCCTTGACTGGTTGCCATTCAAGGCTATACTACTATTTAACCCATAGTGGGGGATAAGAAATGGAGTTATATCTTTTCCAAAGGCATCTTTACAAAGCTGAACATAACAGATTGATATTTGTTATGCTAACTGCAGATCCTGTTTTACTTTTTCTTAATTATTTCTCAAAAAGTAAGGCAATAGAACCACCAATATGCAGTGGTTTTTTGAGTGAAAGAGAATATAAGAAAAACTTTATCAAGGAAAAAGAGCAATAACAGAAAATAACAAATGATATTGGATTTAAATTTCTGAACATCAAACTTGACTGGATAGCAAGAACTCAGAAGAGTTCTACAAGTGAGAAGTGTGAAAACTGAATTTGTTTTATCTATCTAATCTAAACTTATTTATAAATGGAACTTTGTCTGCATGTATGTGTGTATGTGTGTGTGTCTGTTACCTATAGACTCCGAAACGGCTGTAACAATTTTCTTGCAAATTTACACAGTTGTACTATAAGCGTCTACAAGTGTTCTTAGCTAGGTTTTGTGTCGAGATACCCTGATAAATATCGAAAATTGATAATTGAAAAATTGGGTTATAGAAGGAGTGGTCCGATTTTAATCAAATTTGATACACTCATAGACAAAGACATAAGAAACAATATTCAGAAGTTTCAAGGTTGCAGTTCTTACAATAGTGCAGAAAATCAATAATATATATATATATATATATAAGGCAAGATGTTTGTGTGTGTGTGCCTGTTTATGTGCCTGTATGTCTGTATTTTTTTCAGCCCTTTTATTTTAGCTTTTGCTTCGGGTTTGGCACTAAGTAGATATAATTGTAGTTTTTAGTCTCAGCCATGATACCATTTACTCAGAGAACTTATTTAGCCTTCAAAATTCAGTTTACGATGAAAAAACTTATTTGATATCGATACCAGGAAATCAAACTTTGACTTACATCCATTCATTTTTCTTTCAGTCTACAGTTTCGCTTTAACTGGCAACAACTATAGCTTTTTAGTCTTTCATGCCAACATCCAAAGTGTCTGAGCTCCAGGACCATGGATTAGTTTTAAAGCTTTCATTACACTCGAGCAATGCCGGGCTATACTGCTAGTTGATTTATAAATGTGCAAGATAGATTGTCCATTGTTTTGGTCAGATTGGCTATTTCGAGTTGCACATGTGCATAATTCTGAAGGTTTTCAGAGGGTAAATCTATAAGAAAAAGATATTGAGAAAGCAGCATGTTAAAGGATTGCATTCGACAGATAAACGCTTCATTTCATATTGAGTTTTAAAGTTTTTGCCTGGCATGTTATAATTAAGTTTACTTTTCTAATATGTTTACTGCAATAAAATAGAGATATTTAAAACAACAGAAAAGAATAACAAAAACACAGAAAGAGAAAAAAAGAAGAAAAGGAAAGCTAAACAGATATTTATTCTTCTCTTGTCAGAGATGTGCACTGCAAATAAATTAGAAAACACCAAATACAGGATGTTACATATACTAAATATTTAATCATCAGAGGCTGATTACATTGTAGGCTAGAATTCTATCCTTCTGGATGAAGAAAGAAGGCTGGGAAGACTTAATATATATAACCTCTAAGACCTTCAGATTTAAATCTAAATGATCCTACTTCAACACCAAGAACATAACTTGGTTATAGGACTGGACATACTGATGATTATTTAACAATTAAGATATATTGACACACTTATGAGATTATCAAAATTTCCTTTTTGAATATTGACTGGTATATTCTGATTATTTTTTTCTAACTTCTTACCTATTATATATACAGTCAGTGTTTCCAACACATTTAAAATTGCAAATTACCAAACTTATATAGTATGTAGGAAGAACATCTTTTATGGAATATTATAGATCATCTTTGAACATATTTTGGGATCAAATTAGAACATCTTGGATCATATTTAAACATCTTTTGGGATTAAGTTGTAACATCTCAGGTCATATTTGAACATCTTTTGGAGTCAAGTTAAAACATCTTTTGAGATCAATTTGGAATATCTTGGATTATATTTGAACGTCTTTTTGGATCAAAGCGGAACATCAGAACTAAACTTGTATTAACATCACCAATCCACAGTACAATGATAATTTTTCTGATTTCTGCAGTGAAGTGTTGTCATTATTTGCATTCAGACTAATGTACTCAACTTTGTCATTATTGGATTAAAACATTGGTTCATTAATTTTGTGGCATAGAAATTATGAGTTCAATCCTTGAGCCACAGATCGTACTGTCTCAGATGCAGTGAAAACAAAGTGATCATTAATTGAGCAGAATTAATAAAAGATCAAGTTATAATTGCCCAGTTCACTCTTTTTCCTGGTCTTTTGAACAGGAGTAAATATTTATCCCTTTTTTTCTGTTTAGGATTGGATTTCTGGCTCCAACTAAAGTCTTCTTCAACTCATGCATCCATCTAGATGTTGAAAGTTTATATACTACTTTTTTGTATATTCCTAAATAGGAATTTGCTTATCGTCCTGTTCATACTCCTCCTCAGTTTTTTGAACAGGAATATAGGTTTAACTTTTGTTTACTTTTAAGGATTGGGTTTCTGGTTCCTTCTAAAGTTTTCTCATGTTTTTTCACTGTCAGGAGCCTCTTGTATTATAATGACATTTTCTGAAGACTAAATTTGACAACACTTTTAATCATTATCTGGGATTTACAAATCTAAATCAATAAGACAGTTTTCAAAACTCTGATCTTAAATGTGAATGCCACTGAATTTTTAGCAAAGTATTACTGTCAATCTTAAAAGACAAGATCTGCGCAGATGTGTGGCATTGATAAAACAGAGAAAAATAAATAGTAAAATGATCTGGGTGGAAAAGAACCACACCCAAAAACACAGATGCTTCATCAAATGTAATTATTCTTCAACTTAGTCTTTTTTTATCCTCAATGGAAGTCCCTAAGAAAATAGGACTGACATTTAATATCTTTGCACTTGTATACACACACACACACACACACACACACACACACACACACATATATATATATATATATATATATATATATATATAAAGACAATAGCATAACACCCATAAAACATGACAAGATTATTTATGTATGAATTGGTAAAATTCTGTCTAGGATCAAAATATCTGTGCACTCTGCCTCCAGCCAAAATGTCACTTTCCCTCACCTGTACTTGAGATCCGTGGAGTATCTGTACACTCTGCCTTAAGCCAAAATGTTACTTTCCTTCACCTGTGCTTAGAATCAGTAGAGTATCTGTGCACTCTGCCCCCAGCAAAAATAACACTTTCCTACACCTATGTCTAGAATCACTGGAACATCTGTGCACTCTGCAAAGAATAAAAGTGTCACTCACTTGCCTTTTATCATGAAATCAGTTTATTATCTGTGTATTTTGCCTAACTTATTCCAACTTCATGTTGACCAATGTATAGAATATTCAGATAGTGGATATGTCTATCACATAGTTACTTCTAAGTCAGAGGTTCAATTTAGAGCAAGATTTGCTTTTAATTTTATGCACTTTTTTGTTTTAGCATGACAAAAGTTAAGTGCAGAGAAACAAAGAAACATTCAGAAAACTCCCAGTATTTATTTTTATATCTGATTTATATATGATACTCATATCCATGGATGACTGACTACTAGGATGGCTAACTAATCCCCATTGCAGAAGCTTGCTCAGGTGCATTTGTGTTTGCTCAACACCCACATAGCCCACCTGTTATTAATACTGCAACTATGCTGAGCAGACCTTAGTTACAGTTTCTGGGGGAGAGAGCATTACCTAGTGTGAACAACTGTCTGAAGTAGGCCAGGATGCTCAAACACTTGGTCATGATTACTTTTGACTTTGAGCAAGCACAACCATTGACAGCTTCCAAAGGGTACTGTTTATCCAATTTCTTTCACAAGGCTTGGGTCAAACCATGGTATTAACTTAATGCAATTTCCAAAGATGCTGTACAATGGGATCATTTTCTCTATACTGATAACATTATGTAATTACCTTCCTGACAAATCAACATGGTGAGATTTGAACTCGGGCCTGATAGTCAGAATGCAAAAGTTCTAATCACTCAGTCACATACCCATATTTAATACAGTGATTAAGCTAAATGGATGTAAAATTTAGTTTTCCAGTTTATCAGATCAAACTGCTATTACTTACACTAATGAACATAGGTCCATAGAACTGTGATTTAGCTGGATGTTGTCTTCAGGAGATGTCAAATATAGCTCTCATCAGCCAGGTGTAAGTTCCATCAAGGTTAGATTTAATAATTTAGTCATTGTCCAGTCAGTAGCACCACAGATTAAGACCGCCTCTATAGAGGCATGAAAAGTCTCAGTTTGTGATTGTCCAATAGATCAGGTCAGAGGTGATACATTTCTCTTGTTATATTTACTTACATGCAAATACCCTTGCGATAGGTATGATTACATCCACCACACTATGGGCAAATAGTTGGTATCTATAGCCTTGGTTAGCAGCCAATGTAAAAGAAAGACAACTCTGAATTCAAAACCTGAGAAGGGTTGTTTGAAGACCTTGTGTCATACTATGTGCATCAGTTTTCTGCATTCGGCTTGTGCCAAAAAATGTGGTTGGCTGTGCACAAGCCTTCACCGATATAATCAAACCATATGTGTGGGTAGTCTGGCTGTTTGGTTCTAAGAACTAAACTGCTGTACCCTCATATATTGAAAATGAGAGCAGATTCTTGAACAGTAAACATATATATATATATATATATATATATATATATTTTGTTTTTTGTTTTTTTTAGAATCATATCGCCCCAAGCAAGGTATTTTACTGCCACTGTTGTGCAGGGTGTTACATAAGAGGAAAGTTATGAAAAAGAGTGACAAGTTATAGGGGGTGTCAGGAAGTGGGTAAGAGAAGGATGAAAATACTGATGAGAGTGGAGTGGACTGAGAAAGGAGCATGAGAGAGAGGATGCAGTTTAGAGAGATAAGAGATAATTATTGACCTTATATTTTGGAAAGGACCTCTTACACTTGTCCAGATCTTCAATGATCTTCCTGATGTAATCAGTTCTCAAATTGTCATATATGCAAATGACACCACCATTTTCTCCCATCTCAGTAAGAAATTTGCCAAGGTTGATAAAGTAAACCTCACTGCTGCCCTTCATAAGTGTTGTGGAGTAGTTTTCACACTGAAGGTTATAATCATGCTATGTTGGTTGCTAATCGATTTAATGTACCCAAAATGTTAGGAACTTGGAAATCTATTGAAAGCTGACTCCTTAGTATTCAGCTAACTGCCGACTAATATCAACTGCCTAGTAGTTCTACTGAACTCCAATAAAAGTCTGAAGAACTCCTATGAACTTCTCAAGAACTTCCTGTTAACTCTTATTAATATAGGAGAGAGAGTCCATTATCTGAGGAATAAGTGTGTTTCCCCATAACAGATAAGGACCTTGAATCTGTGATGGACTTGGGCAAGAAATGTCTAGTAAATGTTAATGCTTCCAAAACAAATCTGCTTTCTTTGAATCATGGATAAACTCTCCTATCTCCCATCAGTATAGGTGATGCTAATCTCCCAGTAAGCAATACACTGTGACTTCTGGGTTTCACTCTCACAGCCAACCTCAAGTGGAAATACTACATTGCATCAATAGCTACACCTACTGCTAGAAAGGTCAGGTCGCTGTATTGGGCCAGGAAGTTTTTCTTGCCAGAATCCATGTTGCACTTATACAAATCTACTATTGGGTCGTGCATTAAATACTGTTGCCATATCTGGTCAGGCACACTTGCTATTCCTCTCAGAGTGCTCAACAAAACACAAAGAAGCATCTGCAATGTAATTGATCCTGATTTGGGAGCTCGACTTGAACCACTTCCTCACCTTTAAAATGTGGCTTCCCTCTGCCTTTTCTACAAATATTTTCACAGCTTCTTCTCTGATGAGCTTATCTCCCTGGTGCTTCCTCTACATGAATTAACGTGTGCTACTAAACTGGCAACTAGGTCCCACTGTTTTACAGTAAAAATGATCAAATGTAACTGCCTCTTCTACTCTAATAGTTTCTTTTCTCACTCTTCCCACATTTGAAATGCCCATCCTTACACTTGCTTTTCTGAAAGTTGCAGTCTTTAACAGTTTAAGTGCAATGTCAGTTGCTATTTTTATTCTATTGATTCACATCTTTCTGTTATTCTTCCCCCTGCTCCGCTCATATCTTGTTCCACTTTCTTTTCCGACTTCTCACTAACCCCCTGTGCACCAGCGGCAGTACTGCCTTGCTTGTGGTGAATCAATTAAAAAGAAAAGAATCTCTATAGATACACATATATAAAAATCTATATATTCAGTTAAAAATAAAAACATTCTTAATAATGGCTAATAGAATAGCCAAAAGTGCTCAGATATATAGATAATTTAGACAGTTTTTACACACTTTATGTCCAGAATAGAAAACATTTGTAAGAATGCAAGAAAAATTTAATAAAAACATTAATCATAGTAACTTGTTAGTCATCTTTAATGAAGCTTCTATAAAAAGATTGCCACCAAAATACACAACTATATCTGTAAATATTCTCAGATATAATCTGTAAAAATGAAAAATATGACTAAAAGAAAGAAACAAGAGAAAAATTGTATTTAGTTTTAGCTGACGCATTTCATCCCCTGACTGACTTTATCAAGGCAAAAACGAAATTAATTTATTTAAAACAAAATATCTATAAACAAAAAACAAAACGTTGTTAGTTACTAGAAAATTATAAAACATTTATAATAATTCTTTAATCCAAGTGAAAAATATTAGATAATAATTCATTTTGCATAATTGAAAAGAATATTTTCATATGACATTGTTTGTATTGTTATGGTATAAAATTTTGAAATGATGGATTTAACCATTTTCTTTTGATATGTTTGTTTTATATGTTGGCTCTTAGTCATCTCTCTCTCTCTCTCTCTCTCTCTCTCTCTCTCTCTCTCTCTTTCTATTTATATATATATATATATATATAATGAAAATGCTTTAAAAATTAACTATTTCTGCACTCCAAATATGAACAATATTATCAATTCATATAACGACCAAATTTTTTAAAAATTAAATAATACCAACACAAAAACAAGAATTTTAAATACTTGTAATTGTAGAAATTTTTAGAATTTTTTCATTTTTAATTTTTAATATTAATTTTATAATCTAATTTTAAGTAATTTTATTTTTAAACCCTCCTATTAAATATCCAATACAAATTCCAGTGTTACAGATGCCTTCTTTACTTCTTTCCACAACTAAAAACTCACATACAATGACCTATAGACCAATTCTTTAACACTTAAATTTTTTCAGCCCATTTATATTTTTTTAGATTGTGATGAATCTTAATTTCTGCTTTTGTTTATATGTATATGTATGTATATGTATATAAGTATATGTGTATGTATATGTATATATATATGTATTTTATGTGTAGGCATGTACATATATGTATAGATGTTGTATTGTATTTTAATGTGTAATTATGTATATATATGTATATAGTTAAGTGTGTGTGTATATGTATTTAAATATGTGTATTTAGGATGTGGTTTCCGGCTTTCTCTTTTCCAATCTTTTCACTTTTCCTTATTTTTTTTTTCAATTGGAGTAGATAGACTGAACCTTACCGCCTTGCCCGGGGTGATATGAGTAAAAAAAAATATATATATATATAATATATATATATATATATATATATGTGTGTGTGTGTGTGTGTGTGTGTGTGTGTGCGTATCTGTTTGGATATGTATGCATAAATTTATATAAATATGGGGGGGGGGGTATGTATACTTATATTTCTATATACTCATCTATTAACCACTTGACCCTAGCTCTTTCCCCACCCCATATATCCTTCCCTTTCTCTCCACCTTTGAAACTGTCATCACACCTGCATTCTCAACTTTCTATTGCTCCTTTCTAACTGATTTGTCTTCCTCTTCACTCTCTTCTAATTGATCTTTTTACACTTATGTAGCCCCCTGCACATCAGTGGCATTTCCACCTTGCTCGGGGTGAAACAATTAAAAAAAAATAAAAATATTATTTACCCATTTCTCATTTAAGACTTATTATAATATTATCCTAATTTTATTTTTATTTTTATTCTATTTGTAGATTTTAAATATCAACAATAGTCCAGCTATATTATTATTATTATTATTATTATTATTATTATTATTTTAAACCAATTTTTTGTTAAATTTTTAACAGTGCTAAATATATATATATAATATGTTTCCTATTCTTTCCCTCAGTTTCCTTTACTTTTTTTTTCTTTTTTTTTTTCTACATAACTTTTGTTTCCTTTCACTGTCTGAAGCTGGTTGTCACCTTGACAACTGAAAATTTTTTTATGTCTTATTTCTTTGTTAACTTTCCCCCTGTCCACCCCATTTGCTCTTTCTTCCTTCCCACCGCCACCACTTCTATTCCTGTGACATGGTTAAATTTTGATTTTTGATTCTTTAATACAGGTGTAATCTAAAAGTCTTATTTTTTTGTTTTTTTAAAATCATTTCACTCCATGCAAAGCAGTTTTACTACCACTGGTGTGCAGGGGGCTACATAGAAGAAAAGTGATGAGAAAGAGGAACAGTGTATAGGGGGGTGTCAGGAAGTGAGTAAGAGAAGGATGAGAACACTGGTGTGATGAGAGTGGAGTGGATGGAGAGAAGAGCATGAGGGAAACGATGTGAATCAGAGAGATAAGAGATGACTATTGACCTTACATTTAAATTCTTGGAGATTGTAGCTGTCAGGGAAGCAAGTAAATGGAAGGGAATTCCACAGGTCAAAAGTGCCAGAAAAAAAGAAGCTGATGAAGTAGAAGTTGCTGCTACATTTTATTGGTTTCGGTATAAAAGGGTGGGACCTAGTTGCTAGTCTAGTAGCTCGAGTAAATTCATACATAGGGGGCACCAGTGAACTAAGTTCATTTGGGCAGAAGCTGTGAAAGTATTTGTAGAAGAGACAAAGGGAAGCCACATTATGCTGGTGAGAAAGTGACAGTATCTGAGCTACCAAATTGTGATTGATCACACTACAGATTCTCTGTTGGATTTTGTCAAGAACCCCAAGGTGAATAGCAGGAGCACCCAACCAGATGTGGCAGCAGTATTCAATACACGGGCAAATGGTAGATTTATATATGTGCAGGTTGGATTCAGATGAGAAAAACTTCCTGACCTTACACAGTGAACCAACTTTCTTAGCTGTTGGTTTAGCTATGGATTCAATATAGTCATTTCACTTGAGGTCTGCTGAGAGAGTTAACCCAAAAGGAACAATGTTTTGCTTTCAGGGAGACTAGCCTGATCCATGCTAATGGGAGGTAAGATTGATTGTCCATGATGGTTAACAGATAGTAGCTTTGTTTTGGAAGAAACAAATTCATGAGCCATTTCTTAATCTGTTCACCACAGATTGGAGGTCTTTTCAAGCTCTGCAGCAAAGTTTGCTTTGTCAGTCTCGGCAGATTTTTGATCATTTTGATAAATGCTGGTACTGTCAGCATAAGATTATGGTTACTGTCTGGTGGTCTACCATTGGTGTTATCCAATACAGCTATCTGGAAACCAATCAGAGCATTAATGCAAATTTTTACTGCAATCAACTTGCTGAAATGCATGCACGCCTGCAAAAAAATGAGGCCTATATTATTGAATTGAAGAGATCCAAATCTGCTCCACTATAATGTGTGGCCACATGTTGCAAGAATGACATTGTGAAAGCTCACTGACTTGGGATACAAGTGTTTATCAAATCTTCCATAGTCTCCTGATCATTCACCAACTGATTATAATTTTTTTAAGCACAAAGGCACATTTTAAATGGCAAAACTTTTAGGTCTAAACCAACTTTCAAAAATTTTGTTGCATCACAGCTAATAACTTTTTATCAACAATGAATAAATAATCTTGTCAATCAATGGCAGAAGTGCATAGTTGCTCAAGGTTCATATTTTAAATAATGTCAACATTTCTACAGTTAAGTTTTCAAGAATAAAATTATATTTCTGAAATAGGCCATTGTTTTTGTAACAACCTAATATATTTCTAAGAAATAAATGAATTTAATTTTCAATCTAACATTATTTCCTATCACTTAGCAGGTACCCACATTTGA
Organism: Ascarosepion bandense; assembly: GCA_037127315.1. Lineage (NCBI taxonomy): Eukaryota > Metazoa > Mollusca > Cephalopoda > Sepiida > Sepiidae > Ascarosepion > Ascarosepion bandense. Next base: position 2,460,239 of record JBBBDQ010000175.1, on the reverse strand, counting down.
AGAGACACCGTGTTTTTAATTCTGTCTGTTGACTTGTATATTCAAAGAATTTGTGTTTTATTTATTAAGTCACTATAGTATGCAGTGTGGTAAAAATAATTGACAGGCTACTCAAACGTTGCTATCCTCTAAGTGTAGAATTTGGAGTAATACATATATATATATATATATATATATATATATATATATATATTTAAAAATTTGTGTATTTAGGCAGCAAATTTTTTCTTAAGCATGTCAGATTAAATAAATTGCAAACATTGTGTTTGCTGATTTTGAATAAAATTTGTTGATATTCAGGAATAATCTTTAGCATATTATAATTGAAAGATGTCAGAAATGAGCTGTAACATTGATGAATATTATTATCATTCATTTCTCAATGTTTCCAAATACTTTCAATCTTCTTCTAAGATCATCTTCTGGGGTGTCAGTTATGGTAACAAAAAATAAAAAAATTTATTTAATCTGACATGTCTAATATATATGTATGTGTGTGTGTGTTTTCATGTATGTGTCTGTGATTTCTTGTGTATGGGTTTGCATGTGTGTGTGATTGCGTGTGTGTGTGTATATGCATGTGCATGTGTATGTGTGTTTTTGTGTGTGTGTGTGTGTACATGACAAATGTAAAGAATACATTTGTAAAATTACACTCAAGAACAAGTATATATATATATATATATATATATATATATATATATATATATATATATATACATGAGTTGAATATATAGATCAAAATCTGACAAGATAATAGAATAAAGAAAAAGAACAAATAGAAAATGAATCTCAGTTGAACATGTTTCAATTTTATTAAAGCTTCTTCAGGGACTGAGAGAAAAATGAAAAACAAAGAGACACAGAATACTGGTATCTTATGATATTGGGATTTGTCCTTATTGATCAGATATGTGTCACATTTATTAAAGCAAAAATAGTTTATACATGTATGTGCGTGGAATATTTTGGATGGTAAATTGTATAATTACATACATATATGTTCGTATAGAAATGCTTGTCTGGTTACACGTGTCATATTTATTAAAGCAATGGATAATTTTTAAATATATGTATGAGTAACAATTTGGACAGTGAAGTGTGTGATGGTATATGTATGTTTTTACATAGAAATACTTATCTGTAAGTTTATATATAGGGAGAGAAAGAGAAAGGGAAATATATTTGAAAATTGATTTTATGAAATATCAACTTTTTCTGAGTTGTTTAATGCTGAATTTTGTATAAGACACTCTGTTAGAGTTAAACTGACTACTCAGTAGTAATGGTTAACTAGATTAGACTAGCTAACCAATGCCACCCATCATGGCAGCCATACAAAGAAGGAAATATATGCACATTTTGCATATATATTTGTACATACATAGTTGTGTACACACACATACCTGAACACACACATATATATTAGTTGAATATATGAAATTAAAATTTGACAAGATGATAGAATAAGCAAAGAACAAGTAGAAAAACTGATTTTAATCTAACATGTTTCACTTTATTAAGTTTGTTCAAAGATTTGTTTACAAGACACAAACTTAAATTTTTTTTAAAAAATGCCTTTATTTTTTTAATTTTTAAGTTTGTGTCTTGTAAACAAATCTTTGAACAAACTTAAAGTGTATCATGTTAGATTAAAATCACTTTTCCTACCTGTTCTTTACTTTTTCTATCATTCATATATACATATCGAGAATTTTCCTTCTGAATAAAGGCTTACTCTTTTTATTAATATGGCATTTTTGAAATTGAAATTGTGGTCAAATTTATTTCTGTGAATCACTAATGCATTCATTAGATTATTATTAGTGATGTCTTTTTCGTGTTCATATATACGTTTTTAGATTTCTACTTGTTTCTCTGATGTACACTGAAGAACAATTTTGACAATTTATTTTTTATATACCTGCTTGTTCATTATTATAATTTCATTTTTCTTTTTAAATCTGACAATGTTCATAATAGTTTTTGAGGTAGATGTTACTATGAGTATGTTTTTTAGACAAGATAAATTGTTTTGGATATTATATGCAATGGAGTTGGTGGGTAGTATAATGTATCTGTCATTGTTTAGATTATTATTAACAGTGTTGCTTTTGTTGTGGTTGTATATATTATGTGTCTTTCTTTTTGCATTGTGAATAAAGTGATGTGAATACTGTAAGTTTCTGAATGTGTTTTCTATGTATTTTTCTTCTTTTGTTAAATATTAGAGGCTGCAGATTCTTAGTGCTCTTAAAAAGAAGCCTATAATAATACCAGATTTGATTTTGGAAGAGTGGTTAGAATAGAAATTGATCAGGTTGTTTTTGTTGGTAGCTTTTCTATAGACATCAAAATTGAGTTCATTGTTATTTTTGTGTAATATGATATCTAGGAAAGGAAGAGTCTGATTAGATTCACTTTCAAAGGTAAAGTCTATTATAGGTTCAATGTTATTGAGTTTATTGACAAGATCTGCTATGTTAGTCGTTTCTGGATAGATTAGAAGGGAATTGTCTATATATCTAAAGTAGGAGGAATTTGGTGGTAAAATGCTTCTGAAACAGTTTCTTTCCAGAAATTCTAAAAAGAAACAAGTGAGAACATCACTGACGGGCATTCCCAACGGTAAACCAAATTTTTATCTATAGAAATGGTCAGTGAAAGTGAAAAAACATTGCTTAGTAATTAGATAACATAGTTTTTGAATGATCTGTAAGTGTTTTTTCTAGTTGTCAACACTGTTTGTTTATAGATACGTAATTTGGAATAAAGCTCATTTCGTCTTTTTGCCTTAAAAAAGTTCATCACAGGACGAAACACGTAGGTGAGTTAAATACAGTTTTCCTCTTGTCTGCTTTTTATTTAACCATCCTGTCCTTAATCTCAGATCATAACTGAGTATATTTTTACACACACACACACACACACACACACACACACACACACACACACATATATATATACTAAACTGTTATAAGTCAAATTTAAATTAGAACAGTAAACAGTTGTATTATAAAGTGCTCAATACATGTTTGAAGGGAAATGAAGAGATGTAGAGCTTTTAGGTATTTGAGTTGAGGAGATAAGCTGATTATTCTAGCATGGTTTTGACCTTTTCAGTTTCACCATGTGACTTGTATACAAAATTTGTATACAAATTGCCTGAGGAAACCGAAAAGTCGAAACCATGATAGCGTAATCAGCCGATCTCTTTAACTTATATATATATATATATATATATATATATATATATATATATATATACACTAGCAGTATAGCCTGGCCTTGCTCGGATGTAATGAAAGCTTTTATATGTATATTATCGATTTTCTGCACTATTGTAAGAACTGCAACCTTGAAACTTCTGAATAGCATTTCTTATGTCTTTGTCTATGAGTGTATCAAATTTGATTAAAATCGAACCACTCCTTCTATAACCCGATATTTTCAATTATCAATTTTCAATATTTATCAGAGGTACCTTGACACAAAACCTAGCTAAGAACACTCGCAGACACTTATAGTACAACTGTGTAAATTTTCAAGAAAATTGGTTCAGCCATTTCAGAGTCTATAGGTAACAGACACACAGACACACACACACACACACACACACACAGAGACAAAGTTCCATTTATAAATAAGTTTAGATATATATATATATATTGACGCTGTTATTTGCATATGTTTCTGATAAGAAGTAATCATTTTCACACATGTAAGTAAAAGATACTAATTACTTTTTGGCATCAAGTAGGCTCATGCAGGCATGTTGATCGTCACAACACCCAGGAAAACATTTAATAAAGAATGCTGGAACCAAGAAACAAACCAGAATGTTGCTACAATATCGGACATTACATACTAAGTAAATAGCTAAGTTCAGTGATGGCCTTATTGACAGCAGCAGACACAATATGGCTGTTGTGTATAGAGGTGTTGGGGGTGTCAAAATAACATTTTTTTTATCAAAATAACTCAAATGGATGAAGAAAATATCTTATCTTCCTATTTCTTTCATTTCTTCAAGAGTTGAAAAAGTGGAGAATGAAGATGAAAGAAAAATATATTAACGGATGAATTAAAACAGAACTCTTCATTGAATAATACACAAAAAGGTATGTTGTTTTGTTTGCATGTTCTTTAAATGTATTTTTACAAAAATACAAACACACAAAATATAAATTTTAAAAAAATACAATGAAAAATATGTTTGTAGGTAATTAATTTGTATCTCTTTTCTTATGTTATTTTTTTCTTCCCATCTGCTTATTTGGAAAAATACTCTTCAGAAGATATGTATGTAAATATATGTGAGGTGCTCATTTAAACTTTGGGGGCATTTGAACAGCACACATAAACTGAATGTATAACAGACTTTTACCCTCTGGGAATGGCAGCTTGTCTCTGGGAATTCTCTATAAAGGCTAGAAGGAAATACTTCAAAGAATATGAAGGAAAGTATTTAACTAGCTTTACTTTAAAATGATTCCAAAATGAGACAGAAATAAACTGGGATAGATATGAAGAGAGAGATACGAATATGTAAATGATGTTTTCATCACACATTTTTCTATGACCTATATCTTTCGGATTTATTTATAAATAAATATTTGTTATGCTTTGCTTGATAGTCAACATGACAGCCCTAAAAATGTATTTTTCAATAAGAACACATATTCAAAAAATGAAATACAATATCAATCAATATCTTCCGTCTTCTTAATTCCAATTCTTTTATTATTCTCTTTCCATAATAGATAATTTATTAATTTATTAATTATCGTATTCTCTCAAATTTTGTAACCCGTTGCGTCTTAGTGGCTTTATTGCCCTGTTTAGGGTGAAAGATTAAAAAATATATATATAAAAGTATATTTAAAAAATTTTACCAGTATTATATCAATTTTATTTTATGAAAAGGCAGGATAATTTTGCAATCAGCCATTATACTCTACAGAGTTTTTAAGGAATCTGTTTTTATATTTGTTAGCTTTCTTAACACATAAACAGCCAATCACAAGATAACACATGGTTGGCTGTTTTTCTTATACAATGATTATGATGAGCACTGGCTCAAGGTACTACCAACTCAGTCAGTTACCTGAGGCACCATTAATGCTTCAGTCTGTTAAGTGCTATACATGAAACACGCTTAAGCTATCATGTCTCGAAAGAGACATGACTGACTGGGCAGAAGATTATCCCGCAGTAGGTTGCCATTGCTTTCTGTAGTAGATTGGTTTCCAGCCAAGGACATAGAACCCAATCTGTCTTGTTATTTAACCCATAACTGGAAGGAAGAGACAGATTAATACCTTTCCCAAGGGTATTTGCGCGTAAGTGGATGCAACAAATTCAACTGGAATTTAAACTCGGCTCCTCAATTTCTTGTTCCAAGCCAATATCCACTGCCCCACAATGCACATTAATGCTTAGGGAACCAAAATGCTGCCATGTCATGTGTTTGAGATCTTCCAAAAACTAAAATTTATAAAAACATACATCCGTGACTCAAAACAGATTAAATCATTTGGTTATTTTGTCAATAAAAAATGGTCTTGTATAGAAGATAGGTGTAGAAAGTGTCATTAAAAGATTACGGGACAGATTGGGTTCTATAGCCTTGGTTGACAACCAGTCTACCACAGAAAGCAATGGCAACCTACTGCGGGATAATCTTCTGACCAGTCAGTCATGTCTCTTTCGAGACATGATCGCCCAAGCGTGTTTCATGTATGGCACTTAACTAACTGAATGAATGGTTTCTTTAACTTGTATTAAGTTGTTTATTGTAAGAAACTCGTTATTCTACATTTCAGTTTTTCTTCTGGTGAAAATTTAAAAAAATTATACTTGTAAGGGTGTCAAAGTCAAACTTGTCTGGGGTGCCAGTAACTCTAGGTCCATCACTGACTACGAGTTCATCCTGCATATATACAAGTCTACCATCTGTCCGTGCATGGAGTACTGCTGCCATTTATGGTCAGGCACCCCTGCCGTTCTCCTCAGTGTTCTCGACAGGCTCCAAAGGAGAGTCTGTAATGTGATAGGTACAGATCTGGTGACTCGACTGCAGCCACTTCCCCACCGTTGAAATGTGGCCTTCCTTTGTCTGTTCTATAAATACTTTCATGGCTTCTGCTCGGATGAACTTAAGTCACTGGTGCCTCCTCAACAGGTGTTTACTCGTGCAACCAGACTGGCAACTGGGTCCCACCCATTCACAGTCAGGTTAGCCAAATACAGACAACAATTCTACTCCTGCAGCTTCTTCTCTCGCACTTCCCACCTGTGGAACTCGCTCCCATATTCTTGCTTTCCTGACGGCTACAACCTTCAGAAATTTAAATGCAATATCAATACTCATCTATTAACCACTGGACTCTAGCTCTCTCCCCACCCCAGTATATCCTTCCCTTTCTCTCCACCTATGTATCTGTCATCGCACTTGCATTCTCAGCTTTCTATTGCTCCTTTCTAACTAGTTTGTACTCCTCACTCTTTTCTAATTAATCTTTTTACAGTTATGTAGCCCCCAGCTCATCAGTGGCATTTCTGCCTTGCTGGGGGTGAAATGATTAAAAAAAAAAATCTTGTACTGGTTACAAATTATCTTTCTGGTACATCTGCAGGTACCAACAACAATTTTATTTGCAGTCATATTTTTAATATGAAAGTAATGTTAAGACTTTGGTTGAATCTATAAATCAAATCATAAAATTTTTTATTGTCCGAATTAGCATTTGAAGTCAGATTTTATAACTGACATCTAGCAGTCACCGGGTTTAAATTTGAATCAAATCTTTTATTTAATCCAAGTGGGAAGGTTATTCTTAATACAATATTTAGAGAATATTTAATCTGGAAAGACTCGTAAGAATTTCAGTTTTCCGATTCAAAATTTCTCATGAATCTTAACTCCTCAATTAATGATTGAATAAGCTCATGATAAGATGAGGTAGTATTTGCAGTATTTACATTATTCGGACTATTGTCCTCATCTTTGTTGCCAAATGGCAACAAAAATTAGGACAATAGTTTGAATAATGTAAATACTGTAAGTTTATGATGAATTCTACAACAGTAAAATATCCATCGCATCGTTAAATATTTAAGTCTAACTACTTTAAAAAAACTAGAAGGACCCATGATAATTTCACGGTTTTTCTCTTTGAAATTTCTGACAAATCTTAATTCTTTAGTTAATGATTGAGTGAACCTTTGGCAAGTTCTACAACAATAAAATATCCGTAGAAATTCCCTCATCACACTGCAAAATATTTGAGCTTAACAGTGTTCACAAATTATTTCAGTAACAGTCATAAATATGAATGCTGGTCATTATTTTAAGCAGTAAGGGGGTACAAATTAAAATACTTTAAATTGTCAACTTTTTCCATTTTACTGGAACTGGTGTTAAACATGTCTATCTTTCCTTCTTTCTTTTCTTCATTTTCTCACTGAAACCAAGTAGCTTATGTCTTTTGTTTTTTATTCAATGTAAACAGAATAGTCCATTATTTATGAGCTATTAGCAAGAGATGTTAAAAACTGGTCTATTTTTCTTTCTTTGAGTACCTCAACATAGTGTAATGGTTAGCAAGCTTGTCTTAAAACCTATTACAACTGAATAGTGAGTTTGATCCTCACTAGGTACTCTTACTTTCTGCCTTTTACCTCATCTAAGTGGTGCTTAGAAAATCATTTGCCTTCCCTTTTTCTCTTCTTTCTTTCTTTCTTTCTTTCTTTCTAGCCAAATCTTTGTCTTACAAACATTTATCTTAATAAAAAAATAATTCAGTCGTCGATGTTATTTTATTTATGACAACAGAATATAGGATGATTATTTGACTTTGTTTATGTCATTTCATTCTGTGGATCTTAAAAATGGTACTTTTATTGCAGTCAGTATCGCACCAAAGCTTTTTGTCTGGGGATAGTACTAATTAATATTAGGCCAAGTCCCAGGTGTCTTTCCCCACAGACATTACCTCTCCTGCAGGAAAGCTGATTGCCTGATGCATGATGATTCCTTAAAACAGGGAAGTGCTGAGAGAGTTTTGCCAGGTTATATGCAGTATTGCCATTAATCTAACTTTAAAATTTGATCTTGTGTCATTTCTAGTGTGCTGTTGGTACTCTGGCAAATGCAATCACTTCTCAGTCCTTTGGAAGAGACCAAAGTGTAGTATATGTCCTTATCAACTTAATCTTATTCTTTCTCTCCACTTTTATCATCTCTTTGTCTTTCTTTTATTTTCTTACTGAAACCAAGTAGTGTCTTTTCCCCTCTTTCCACATGATCAAAACAGAATGGTCTATTCTTTATGAGGTATTGGCAGAGTATAACAGTTGCGAAAACTAATGATGGGACAGCCAATCACAACTATGATAGGATCAGTTAATATTCACTAGTCTCATTCATGTTTGTGCCACTTGTTCATTTCTTTAAATGACCGAGAGCACGGGACACTTCAGGGATTGAACACACTACTGTCAGGTAACTCTAGATATGTTCCCCAATGCTTTAAACCACTAAACTATCTGATTCTTAGACAAGACAGTGGTGTAATTATAGAGCCTTAAGCCTAATATCTATGCTCAGTGGGTGGAACTGTATGTTCTGCCTTAGGTAATGGAAATGTATGTGTACCTTGACTCAAGTAGTAGATTTTGTTTGTGTTAATATAACAACCAAGATGAGGATGTTAGTCCAAATGGTAAAACATATAATAATGGTAAGTCCTCATCTAAAATACCCCATCATAAATTAATAACAATTTAATTGTGAAAACTTTGATTCACATAATCTAAACTTATTTATAAATGTAACTTTGTCTCTGTACGTGTGTGTATGTGTGTGTGTGTCTGTGTGTGTGTCCATTACCTATAGACTCCGAAATGGCAGAACCGGTTTTCTTGAAAATTTACACAGTTGTACTATAAGTGTCTGCAAGTGTTCTTAGCTAGGTTTTGTGTCAAGGTACCCCCGATAAATATCGAAAATCGATAATCGAAAAAATCAGGTTATAGAAGGAGTGGTCTGATTTTAATCAAATTTGATACACTCATAGACAAAGACATAAGAAATGATATTCAGAAGTTTCAAGGTTGCAGTTCTTACAATAGTACAGAAAATTGATAATATATATATATAAAAAGCAAGATGTTTATGTGTGTGTGTCTGTTTATCTGCCTGTATGTCTCTGTATTTTTTCAGCCCTTTTATTTTAGTCTTTGTTTCAGGTTTGGCTCTAAATAGGTATAATTGTAGTTCTTAGTCTCAGCCATGATACCATTTACTCAGAGGACTTATTTAGCCTTCAAAATTCAGTTTACAACAAAAAAAACTTATTTGATATTGATACCAGGAAATCAAAATTTGACTTACATCCATTCATTTTTCTTTCAGTCTACGGTTTTGCTTTAACAGGAAACAACTATTGCTTTTTAGCCTTTTGTGCCAACGTCTAAAGAGTCTGAGCTCCAGAACCATGGATTAGTTTTAAAGCTTTCATTACACCCGAGTAACTCCGGGCTATACTGCTAGTAAAGTATAGGATGATATATGATTCATTCTTATTATGAATTATTTATAGATATATGTTAAACTTCATCATATTTGTTAACTAAGCTTCATCTGATGCAACAAAAATGTTCAAGATATATGGATGTTCAGCTGTAAATAACCCCCTTGAATCTTAGTGGCTTCATTGCCTTGTTTGGGGTAAAATGATTAAAGAAGAAAATGCTTAACCTGAGTCTTTCAGTTTTCTATAGACTTTGTTTTTTATTTTTTATTTTTATCATTATCAGTTTTAATTTTTCTAAATTCTAACAGCAGTTGTTTTCTGAGGAAAAGACTGTTATGTTTTCTATAGCTTATCAACTCTTCAAAACTCAAAAATATTTGTTTACATTGTATGATTTTTTTGGAGATAATAAAGTTATAATGATACAATTCTTAATAATTATTCAACCTACACATCCAAGCTTACAGTGCCTGATATTCCCAAGCAGTCACTCATCCAGGTACCGCCCAAACTAGACATTGCTTAACTTTTTGGAGATAATAAAGTTATAATGATACAATTCTTAATAATTATTCAACCTACACATCCAAGCTTACAGTGCCTGATATTCCCAAGCAGTCACTCATCCAGGTACCGCCCAAACTAGACATTGCTTAACTTTTTGGAGATAATAAAGTTATAATGATACAATTCTTAATAATTAAGCCGTAACTGGAGGAAAGAGATGAATTCATACCTTTTCCAAGTGTATAACTGTGTAAGTGAATATAAAAAACCTAACAAGAATTGGAACTCAGCTCTTTGATTAACAACTCCAAGCCATTATCTATTATTCAACCTACACATCCAAGCTTACAGTGCCTGATATTCCCAAGCAGTCACTCATCCAGGTACTGCCCAAACTAGACATTGCTTAACTTTGGTGATCATCCAATAACCTGTGTTTCAATATGATACCACCATAACACATCAGGAAAGTAGATATGTTATATAATCATATGAGATGGGATAATTAAAAACAATTGCAATAAAAATAAAAACAAAGGTGGAAGAAATCTGAATTGCGATTGACTGAGCTCAGGGTTCTCGATAAGGTTCAGAGGAGGGTCTGTAATGTGATAGATACCGACTTGGCAGACCACCTGCAGTCTCTCTTCCACCGGCGTGACATGGCTTCCCTGTGTCTCTTCTATAAATACTTTCACGGCTTCTGCTCCGATGAACTTAGATCACTAGTGCCCCCTAAATACGAATTTGAACGAGATACTAGATTAGCAACTAGATCCCACCCTTTTACAGTGAAACCGATAAAATGCAGCCGTAACTTCTACTCCAACAGTTTCTTTCCTCGCACTTCCTGACTGTGGAATTCTCTTCCAAACGATTGCTTCCCTGACGGCTACAATCTCCAGGAGTTCAAATATAAGGTCAATAGACATCTCCTAACACACTAACCTGCTCCCATTCTATCAAACACTCTTCCCATCTGCCCAACCCTCATCCTTGCTATCCTTACTCATATGTCACCTTCCTCCTGACATTCCCTATGTCTAACCACTCCTTCTCTTTACCTTCCCCTATGTAGCCCCATGCGCAATAGTGGCAGTGGAATGCCTTGCTTGGGGTGAGATGATTAAAAAAAAAAAAAGTTAAGCCTCTAGATACACCAAACACCAACATTTAAATTTAAGACTGAGTATCCCTTTAATTAAAACTATAACCAGCATTTTCTCCCCAGCCCCTTATATATTGTATATACAAGACTGACTTGATTGATAGAACTCTTAATAATCTGAAGATATTAGTTCTGGGAATGAGATGTATCACTTAGGAAAATTTTGATTTTGTCATTCAATTAAGTTGAAATACAGATTTGTATTGAAAACAATGAGACAAAGTGGAAAATTCATTTTCCATTATTTATTTATAAGAATTTGAAGGCCATGAGACACAGTGGAAAATTTTATTAAAGACACATTTTGCCAGAGAAGCATCTTTGGCTTCCTCAGTTTAAAATGAAAGAAAGATAAAACCGTGTATGAGGAAAATGTCTTTGGATCTCTGAGGATAACTGAGCATCATAAATCAAATTAATTACCTTAGTGTTATGACACCCTTCTGCAAAGAATGAACTTTTCCTCTGTTATATATAAATTACCTGCATGACTTCTAGAGAGTGAGTTCTCAAGCAATCAAGTACAGTAGCAATTACGGCAATCAAGTACAGCAGTTAATGACAGCTACTAGTCAGGCAGCATAATAATACCTTCGGACTTACTTATTTCTATATTACTTATTATTAACACTACTTTTGGATATCTTGTTATACTAATACACTGTTTTGATCCTACCTTCTTGTTTCATGTCTTACGGCCGTGTCACTACAATTTTGCGGCAAAGTTACACCACAGCTCCGCAATAAATTGGTGATGAAGATCCACAGCACTTAGCTTATGACCTTCTAATGTCTATACCTAGAGAGTGTCTGTTTTTTTATCGATATCTGTGTTAGAGCCATTCAGTATTGTAAGATTTTAAAACATTTGTTTTAGATACTATTATACATTCTTCAAACACACATAGATTTGTATTTAATATATAAGAAGATTCCAAAATGCCAACTACAGGCTGGGAAAACTAAAAGGTAAAGAAATTTCAATACCTGGGACAGAGGATGGAAAGTGTGACACTGAGATCCGAAGACACATTTTCATGGCCAAGGATGCATTTCAAAAGCTAATCAAAGTACTTGAGAAACAGAAAAATCTCATTGGAAACAAGTAAAAGAGCACTGTACTGTTATGTGATATCTGTCCTTCTGTATGGCAGTGAATGTCGAACAATCTCCTCAAGGATGAAAGAGAGGTTTGAGGCAGCAGAAATTTAGTTCTACAGAAGGATACTAAGGATACCATGAACCAAGCATGTGAGCCATGACAAGGTGATTGAGAGGATGCAAACCATATAAAAACTTACAATTAACATCAAGAAGAGACAGATGAAGTTCCTGACACATGTAATGAGGAAGGAGGGTTTGGAGAATCTGATACTCACATGTTGGACAGAAGGAAAGAGAGACAAGGGAAAACAGTGCAAGAAATATTTGATGAGCTTGAGCAAATGAATGATGCAGCAGGTTTTGAGAGATGCCAAGAGGAAAATTATTAAAAACAACAAGTGACAGAAGAAAATGGAAGTCTATTATTGCCTACATCCTGAAGGGTCACGGCACATGGAGAAGAAATCCCCAGGATGGGATATTCATTGTTGGTTGGTTGGTTTGTTTTTATGGCATATCAACCACAATGGGTCATTTATTGCCAACTAAATTTTATTTATTTATTCCTGGTAATACCTTTTTCTTTCAACAATTTATTGTTGTTTTTATATAAGTTTTTGTGTCTAGTAATATTTTTTTTCTTTTTGAGTATCAAGATTCATTGGGATTTGTTTTTAAAGGGCAAGGTCCCCAAGTTCTACCCTGTTATTTAATCCATAACTGGAGGGAAGGGACGGATTAATACCTTTTCCCAAGGGTACCATTTCTTAAGTGAATGCAGGGTATTCAACTGGAATTCAAACTTGGCTCACCGATTTCTCTTTCTGAGCTGATATCCACTGCACCACAATGCACATCCGTCACTAAACGCTTACAGCACCTGGTATTCTCAAGCGGTCACCCATTTAAGTACTGACCAGGCTCAATATTGCTTAATTTCGGTGATGGAGCGAGAACCAGTGTATTCAACATGATATGGTCGTAAGCCAGGTGATATTTCTGGTTACAAAACAATCTTCATTAATTTTGTTTCAACTGACGCCATTTTCCCCATATATGTGATGAAAATTCCCTGTAAAAAAGATATACTCCAGATTTGCTGCTGCCTCCACATAGTGCAAGGGAGAAAAGATTTTATTCTTCATCATCTTATTTAATGACATCACTGACAATATATAAAGCAGCTTAAAACAATTTCAGTTCATTATATGTGTTATATATATATCCTCTATTCGTTTTTTGATTCCTAATTATATTAACACTAGCAGTATAGCCCGGCGTTGCTCGGGTGTAATGAAAGTTTTAAAACTAATCCATGGTCCTTGGAGCTCAGACTCTTTGGACATTGGCACGAAACACTAAAAAGCAATAGTTGTTTCTAGTTAAAGCGATTCATAGACTGAAAGAAAAATGAATGGATGTAAGTCGAATTTTGATTTCCTGGTATCGATATCAAAAAAGTTTTTTTCATCATAAACTGAATTTTGAAAGCTAAATAAGTCCTCTGAGTAAATGGTATCATGGCTGAGACTAAGAAATGCAATTATACCTACTTAGAGCCAAACCCGAAGCAAAAAGTAAAATAAAAGGGCTGAAAAAAATACAGACATACAGGCAGATAAACAGACACACACACAAACATTTTGCCTTTTATATATATATATTATCATTTTTCTGTACTAACTGCAACCCTTGAAACTTCCGAATATCATTTCTTATGTCTTTGTCTATGAGTGTATCAAATTTGATTAAAATCGGACCACTCCTTCTATAACCTGATTTTTTCAATTATCAATTTTCAATATTTATCGGGGATACCTAAACACAAATCCTTGCTAAGAACACTTGCAGACACTTATAGTACAACTGTGTAAATTTTCAAGAAAATTGGTTCAGCCGTTTTGGAGTTTATAGGTAACGGACACACACATACACACCCACAGACACACAGATAAAGTTCCATTTATAAATAAGGTTTAGATAGATTTAGATTAGATGTGTCATAGAAACGTGCTGTTATGTCGGAGATTATTATTGGTGCAGTGGATATTGACTCAGAATGAGAAATCGGAGAGCTGAGTTTGAATTACAGTTGAATTCATTCAATTCATTCATGCCTAAATACCCTTAGAAAAGGTATGAATCCATCATTTCTCCCTCCAGCTATAGGTTAAATAGCAGGACAGATTGGGTTCTATAGCCTTGGTTGGCAACCAGTTTACTGCAAAAAGTAATGGCAATCTACTGTGGAAAATCTTCTGCCCTGTCAATCATGTCTCATTTCAGACATGAACACCCAAGCGTATCACGTATTGCACTAAACTGACTGACTGATTGCATTAGTATAGGTGATTCATGGAAAGTCACAAGTATTTTCTGAATTATGGAAAATGCATTACAGTACTTTATACGAATGGAACTTTGTTGTTAGTTGACGAATATCTGTATAAAAATTTTTATCAAGGGAATTTGAATTTTTGGTGACTGTTGCAGAAAAGACAAAGTTATAGTAAAAATAAGAAATAGATGATGATTGGATCAGGGAATATAACTAAGTTCATATCAGAATAGTATCAATTGGTATCTGTCTTTTTTTTTTTTTTTTTTTAATCATTTCACCCCGGGCAAGGCATAAATGCCACTGATGTGCGGGGGGCTACATAACATTGGAATGGAATGCCTTGCTTAGGGTGAAATGATTAAAAAAAAAAATATATAGGAGCGAGTTCCACAGGCGGGAAGTGTGAGAGAAGAAGCTGCAGGAGTAGAATTGTCGTCTGCATTTGGCTAACCTAACTGTGAATGGGTGAGACCCAGTTGCCATTCTGGTTGCACGAGTAAACACCTGTTGAGGAGGCACCAGTGACTTAAGTTCGTCTGAGCAGAAGCCATGAAAGTACTTATAGAACAGACAAAAGGGAGGCCACATTTCATCAGTGGAGAAGTGGCTGTAGTCGAGCCGCCAAGTCAGCACCTATCACGTTACTAACTCTCCTTTAGAGCCTGTCGAGAACACTGAGGTGAGCGGCAGGGGCGCCTGACCATAAATGGCAGAAGTACTCCATGCAGGGTCAAATGGTAGACTTGTATATATGCAGGATGGATTCAGGCGGAAAGAATATCCTGGATGACACAGTGACCCAACCTTCTTAGCAGTGGATTTAGCTATAGATTCGATGTAGCGGTTCCATTCGAAATCAGAAGAGAGGATCTTATTTCCAAATTTTTTGCCTTAAGTAATATATATAAAAGCTAATGACATTACAAGCAATAAATAAAAAAAAACATCTTAAAACAATTTCATTTCATTATATGTATTATACAGGAATAACTCAGGTTAAATCAAGTTTAAATTTATTTTATTCAACTTTACATCTGTCTGTCACAAATATTGAAGTCAATACCTCTAGAAAGGTGTTAAAAGCACATAAAATAAAGTTACTGTACAATAAATACGAATAAAAATATATAAAATCAAATATGCAAAATTGAATGTAAATTCTGGTAAATTTAACATAAATTAGTTTATTTTCTACTATCTCAAACTAATTTTAATAACTGTATTTGTTATTTAACCTTACAAAATCATTTTATTTTATAATGTCTTAGAGTAAACCATAATCACAAAGAAAAAGTTTCCAATGTACTGTAAAGATCACCAAATTGTAAACATCTACATTTACAAGTAAGTATGTACATGTATTTGTAAATTTAGATTACTTTTTTTAATACGATATTAAAAACTAAAATTTCTTTGTTTGTAAGCTTAAAATAGATTCTTATTGACTATATATTATGAAAAAATGCATTTATAAATAAAATACAGAACTGGGAATGGGTATTTGTGGTTTAGCCTGGTGAATTTTTCAACTTAAATCGCCTCTCCTAGAACAAATTACCAACGTAAAGTGAGGTATACCTGTATTCATGTCCTCCATGTGTCTTTTGTAGTCCTAATTATGTTAAAATGTGTCATAGAAATGTGTTCTTATGTTCTAAATTATTATTTACATTAGCACAGGCAAGTAACATAAGTGATTATTTACGGTAAATCGTAAGATACATTCTGACTTAAGCAGAAAATCATATTATAAAGCACCATAGAAACAGAAATCTGTTTTAAGTTGATGATCACATGTATTAAAAATTATGCTAAGCAAGAGTTATGCCATTTACATTGTTCCTTCCGTTGTCCTCATCTTTATTGCCATGTTTGCATGGCTCAGTGGATATAGGCATTGGTTAGTTCCAGTGACTTTACCCAAGGAGTTGTGAGTTCAGTACCAGACTACAGCAGTGGTGAACAAATAACTTAAAAAGTTAAGTTAAAAGGAGAGAAGTGGCATTTCACATTGAATGAGAATGATATACTCCAATGATTGAAATGAAGGATACAGATTGAAATTCCTAGCACATGAAGAAGGCCAAAGCATACAATAGCTGAAATGTCACAAATATAGCAATAAAGATGAGGACAACAGTTTGAACAATGTTAATATTAACTCCATTTCAAAATTATAGACATAAAGAGTTATGCCCCCACATTTTTCCTGTTAAATTATACACTCCTTCGTCTTTTGACATTTTAAAGTGACGTATTTTATTTTTTGAAGAGTAAAATTATAAATTCATAGCAGCAGAATCAGAGGAACTTTGATTTATCTGTTGAGGATATTTTTATTTTTAGAAGTGATGATGTCAGAATAGATATCTTGCATTTTATGATCGTTGATATTTTCCTTAACACAAATTCAGAAATCTGATCACTCATTTATAGTGCCTCAGCCTAACCATTTGATACAAGTTAAAACTCATTCCTGTTATGCAGAAGCCAAAGATATTTACCGAGCTTCGCCTTTAAGAGCAAATGGTGGGAAATAAAGGTAAGAAGATTATGCTGTATCAGTATTAAAAAAGGTCGGGGCTGTCTATCTTGAAAATCTGCAATCAGACACCAAGAATTCTACCTGGGCTCATAAACTGAATGCTTACTTCAACAACAAGACAGGCCTGATATTTTGTAAACTTTTCTATTTTTGTACAAAATACTATATCTCCACAGATTTGTTTAACATAAACCACATCATTTGAGGACTTCCAACAGCATCAACAACTAAAATGGATGACATGCAGCTTGAAGAAAAAATAATGATAAAATGAAGATGCTGACATTCTATATTACTTCAAACAAAAAGTTATGACAGAAAAGTTAGATCATTGATGCTGCCTAGGTACGAATTTACATGAGATACTAGATTGGCAACTAGGTCCCACCCTTTTACAGTAAAACTGATAAGATGTAACCGTAATTTCTACTCCAACAGCTTCTTTTCTCATGCTTCCCACCTGTGGAATTCCCTTCCATGTGTCTGCTTTCCCGACAGCTACAATCTCCAGGAGTTTAAATGTAAGGTCAATAGACACCTCCTATCACACTAACTTGCATCTATTCTCCCAACACTCTCACCATCTACCCAACCCTCATTCTCTGTATCCTTACCCATCTATTACCCTCCTTCTGACGTTTCCTATGTCTAACCATTCTTTCTCACCACTTTCCCCTCTATATAATCCCCTGCGCAATAGTGGCAATGGAATGCCTTGCTCAGGGTGAAACGATTATAAAAAAAAAACCAAAAAAAAAAAAAACCCCCAAAAAAACACAATATCAATACTGGAAAAAGTAACAACATTTACAAGACTTAAGAAACCTATTTTCATGAAAATTGTTCTCATTGAAAGACTGCATAAAATTCAACTGAAAGTAACCTTTGCTGCTCAGTCGATTAATACCAGATATGTTTCCGTATCAGGAAATGGTTAATATTCCGATTACCATTAGAAATGAGAGGAACTGATACTACACTTTGATCCCAGGCAAATTGCCAGAGAACAAAGAAAATCCTAACTTGCGTAGCACTGTCTGCTTCATAAATAAATACTGAATGTTTCCTTATAAGGAACCAGCTAATATCATTATTACCATTATTTTCTGTGAATTGCCATGATAGTGAAGTGGTGCTTCATTATAATCTTCAGTGAAGAACTCTTCCTAATTTGGCTGCTATCCAAGCCTACTAATTCCAATCTACACTGTTATTAAACCCATAGCTGGAGGAAGAAAGTATGGATTCAGGTCTTTCCCAAAGGCATTCGTGCAAAAGAGTACCAGGGCCAGCATTTGAACTCTGCTTGTATCTTTCTGATATTGTAAAATACAAAGTTAAATTACAGAATGAAGATTTGAGTGCATCAACTGAGAAAGATCTACTTTTCTTAAGATTTTGCAATCAAAAATCCTAGCTCTTAATGTAGACTCAAATATTGGAACTAGCAAGAAAGATTTTCTTTAATATATCCCGTGAGTGTCAAATTTTCTAAGCCCTCTTTCTTCATTATATAACCAAGAAATTTCAGCTATCTCTCTGATTCTGAGTATAAGAGTTCTTTTTCATTCCATTTTCCTTAAGACTTTGTTGCTTATGCACTTCATTCATGGTATTCTCAGCATCCTTCTGTAGAACAACATTTCTGTTGCTTTAAGTCTGTTCTTCATCTGTGAGGAAATTGTCCACCAGTCACTGTCATACATGAAGACTGATATTGTTTTGCAATTCAGAGTTCTGTGTTTAAGGAAATCTTTCTGTTTCTGAGTACTTTGATTAGTTTTTGGAAGGCATCATTTGCTATTCTAACACACCTTCAGATTTTGATACTGCTTTTTCCTTTTTCCATCTTCCATTAAAACAGATACTTAATATATAAATAGCATATTACCGATTCTATTATATTCTGAAATGCTTTAATGAATCTGACTCAATATTAAAGATATTGATTGTGTAGATATTAAAATTCAAACTTACAAAATGTCAGTCAGTTAAGTGTCATACCTAATACATGATTGGGTGATCATGTCTTGAAAGAGACATGATTGACTGAGCAGAATATTTTTTTCACTAGATTAGCATTACTTTTTGTAGTAGACTGGTTGCCAACTAAGGCTATAGGACCAAATTTATTCTGCTATTTAACACATACCTGGAGGTAGAAGACCCAGATTAATATCTTTTCAAGGGGTAGTTGCATGTAAGTGAACGCAATGAATGGAATTACAAAATGTACCACTGTATAAAAGAGTAATTCTTAAGCTTAATGTCAATGGTTGGTGCTATCCTTTGTGATTCAGTGTTCCATTTTTGCATTATTCTCTCAAAGACTATCAGTAAAATGATATCTTTGTGGAAACCAACTGAAAAATAAGGAAATAAAGTGGAAAGAAGGACTGAGAGAATTCGGTAAGTAGAGAAAAAAGGGAAATCAAATAGCAAACCTCGTGGCCTTTAGAACAGAAGCTAAGTTCAACATATGGACCTAATTTACTTTGTAAAGATGAGGGCTTCACAAAAAAGGGTCATAAAAAGTGGGATTATAGATACAGGCTGGAAAATGATGACATAGATATGATGGCATTAAGATAGGCAAGTACAAAATAATACAAATAAAATTATGTTGAGAAAAACCTGAGTTTAAAAACAAAACAAATAAAAATCTGTATAAGAAAACCAACAAATTGAACATCATATGCAAATCAGTGCACAGGAAAACAATATTTCTCCTTTAAGGTCTTCCATAAAAAAAAACATAGTATAATTTACAGCCTTTCTATATTTCACCTGAAAATTCTCCTGTAAACAAGAAATTTCGCAAACTTATTTTTATGAATTATATTGCTATTGAGAAATCCAAGAAAAAATATTTAGATGTATCATATATCTGAAGAAGGCCAAAGGATATATCAGCTGAAACACAGTGAAAAAAACAAAACAAAAAAAGAGAATTTGTTCATAATAAACAAGAGTAATATTTTCAGCATGAAAAGAATTATCAATCAAAGAGTTGTTTTTTTGTTTGTTTTTATTGTTACCCCCACACAGAATATGCATGTAGCATAGCAAAATTCAGTGCAGCAAATGGTGCTAGTGCTCAAATTCCAGTTCAAGTACATTGCATTCACTTTCGCATGCATATTTTTGGGGAAGCTATTAATCTATTTCTTTTCCCACTAGCTATGGGTTAAATAAGATTGCTTACTGACAAAATTCTTGAAAAAAAAAAGAGACAGCAAGTATTGCTAATGAATTCCACAGTATATGGAACTTTAAAAACAAACATTATTAACAAATGCAACCAGGCAATTTACAAATGGCTCAACAAAACATGTGCCGAATGGTAAGAATGGGCATGATTGATAGAGCAGGTTTTATCAAATCTATAGCTACATCTACCACTAGAAAGTTTGAGTCACTCTGTCAGGCCAAAAAGTTTTCTTGTCAGAATCCCATCTTGCACATTTATAAATCTACCATTTGTCCAAACATTGAATATTTTTGCCATAAGGGCCGTAGCTGATGCTAAAAAAACACTGGGCACAGAGAAAATTGCCTGGATTTATTAGTTGACAATGTGATGACGTCATCAGTGTCATCCATATCCAGAAACTATGATTTTTACGAATTTTTTCGGATATTCCAATGGAAATTAGGCACAGAACGTGAACAAAAGCAGGAAATATAACCAGTCTTTTTCTCCCAAAATTAATAAATAAACAGATTTTTACTGTGTTCATTCGAATGTTTTCTTTGTTTTTCTTTCTTTCTTTCTTTCTTTCTTTCTTCGTGAATTGTTTAGTTTGATTTCTGATGAAGACATTTTTCCTTGCCCGGATTTTTGCTATGATTGCACAGATTGGCCCGGACCCATGCCCAGTGTGCCCAGTAATCAGATATGGCTATGGTTGCCATATCTAGTCGGGTGCTCTTGCTATTCATCTCGAGGTTCTTGACTAAATCCAAAGGAGGGTCTGTAACATAATTGATCCTTCAGTCACTTTCTCATTAATGTGACGGGGCTCCCTTCTGTCTTTTCTACAAATATTTTCATGGCTCCTGCTCTGACAAGTTTCTTTCCTTCTTTCTTGCCCCAACCACATAAATTTACTCATGCTACAAGATTGGCATCAAGGTCCCACTCTTTTAGCATCAAAATAGTCAAATATAATTGCCACTTCTACTCTAACACTTTCGTTTTTTGCACTTCCAGTCTGTGGAATTCTCTTCTGTATATTTGCTTCTCTGATAGCTACAATCTCCAGAAGTTTAAATGAAACATCAGTTGCCATCTGCTACCTGCTTAAATCCCATCCACCACCCTGAATCCCATCCATCTTTTATCCTTTCCTTAGCATCCCCTGTACCCTGTTTTTTTGTTCACTGGAACCCCCTGCACACCAGTAGCAATCCTACTTTTTGGGGGTAAAATAATTATCGAAAAAAAGGTATGTACAAACAAATAAAATAAATGAGAGACAGGCTCTTTGACAGAATGCATAAAATTTAAGGAGAGAAAAAATGACTTTGAAAATCGAATGAATACTCTCATGAACACTTCCATGATCAGATAAGGAAACTTCAGTCAGTTAAGTGCCATACATGATACACACTTGGGTGATCATGTCTTGAAAGAGACACAACTGACTGGGCAGTAGGTTGCCATTACTTTCTGCAGTAGACTGGTTGCAAACCAAGGCTATAGAACCCAATCTGTCCTGTTATTTAACTCATAACTGGAGGGAAGAGATGGATTAATACCTTTCCCAAGGTTATTTGTGCGTAAGTGAATGCAATGAATTTGACTGGATTTTGAACTCGGTTCTCTAATTTCTTGTTCTGGGTCGATATCTACTGCACCAAAATGCACATCTGATGGAAAACTTACAAGACATGAAAATAATGAAAAAACATGATATATTAAAACATCACTGATCATAATGAATACAGTGTAACCCTGATATGAGAGTTGTCGGGACCAGATAAAAGTTATCTTACATCCGGGTTTCTCTTATGTCCAGGTTTGGTCTATTTTATATACATTACCACAGGCTCTAATTTGGGACCAGATAAAATCGATCTTATATCCGGGTTTCTCTTATATCCGGGTTATACTGTAAAAACAGAACATTGATTGATTGATTCATTCATTTTCTATGGCTTATTAAACATTTGCAGGTTATTTAAAGCCAGAAAATACTTTTAGATTGAAAGAATTTGTGAGTAGAAATAATAATGATTTAGTGATAGAACTCCTACTAATTAACCCATAACTGAGGAGAGAAAAGATGGATTCCTATCTAATCAGAATTAGATAAACAAACAAACTATAATGTGAATATATATTCCAGAGAATGTAAATAAATGTAAAAGACATGGCTGTGTAGCTAATCAGTATTTCAATTGTTGAATGATTCATTTTCTGAAGCTTATCAACACTTTGTAGATAATTTAAAGCCAGAAAATATTTTTACACAGTAAGAATTTTTTTGAGATTATAACAGTTTAGTCATAAAATGTCTTACTAATGAACCTATATCTGAGAGAAGGAAGAGGTGGATTCATGACTTTTCCAAGAATATCTGCATGTAAGTGAATGCAACAAACACAACTGGAATTGGAACTAGACTCACCAATTAAAAAAGAAAGAAAAAAATGGCAATAAAACCCAAAGAGTAATGGAAGTATAAAAGAAAGAAAGAAAGAAAGAAAGAAAGAAGGAAAGAAAAGGATAGAGTGCAAAAAGAAAGAAAGAAAGAAAGAAAGAAAGAAAGAAAGAAAAGGACAGAGTGCAAGAATAAAGAAAAAGAAAGATAAAGGTAAACCAAAGAAAGGAAAAAATTAAAAAAACAAAGTAATATGATAAACATAAAAGTAATAAAAAAAGAAAAAAGAAGGAAAGGAGGAGTAAACAAATAAAGAAAAAGAAAGAAAGAAAAGGAAAAAGAAGGAAAGAAAGAGTAAAAGAATAAAGAAAAAGAAGGAAAGAAAGTACAAAAGAAGAAAAAGAAAGAAAGAAAGAAAGTAAAAGAAAAATAAAGAAAAAGAAAGGAAAGAAAGTACAAAAGAATAAAGAAAAAGAAAGAAAAAGAAAGGAAAGTAAAAGAATAAAGAAAAAGAAGGAAAGAAAGCAA
Organism: Ascarosepion bandense; assembly: GCA_037127315.1. Taxonomy (NCBI): domain Eukaryota; kingdom Metazoa; phylum Mollusca; class Cephalopoda; order Sepiida; family Sepiidae; genus Ascarosepion; species Ascarosepion bandense. Next base: position 2,436,901 of record JBBBDQ010000175.1, on the reverse strand, counting down.
AACAAAAGAATAAAGAAAAAGAAAGAAAGAAAGAGTAAAAGAATAAAGAAAAAGAAAGAAAGAGTAAAAGAATAAAGAAAAAGAAAGAAAAATGTAATAACAAAGAAAAGAAAAAATGGAAAACAAAGAGTAATGGAAGTATAAAAGAGAGAAAGAAAGAAAGAAAGAATATATAAAAAGAAAGAAAAATGTAAAAGAAATGAAAAAAATCAAATAAAAATAATAGAAACAAAAGAAAAAAGGAACAGACAAGCAATGAAAGAATAAAAGAATAAAGATAAAGATAGAAAACTGTAAATCATAGAAAAGAAAAAAGGGAAATAAAGAAAGGCTAATGGAAGTATAAAAGAAAGAAAGAAGCAAGAAAGGAAGGAAGAAAAGAAGGAGTAAATGAATAAAGAAAAAATTTAAAACAAAGAAAGAAAAACTGAAAAAAAACAACAAAAGAAAGAAAGAAAAAAGAAAAAAAGAAAAATGTAAAAAAAAGAAAGGAAAAATAAAAAATCAAAGATGAATAATAAAAGCATAAAAAAAGAAAGAAAGAAAAAAGAAAGGAAAAGAAAGAAAGAAAAATGAAAGAATGAAAATTGAAAACTAAAGGCAAGGAAAAAATAAAAATCTCAAAGAAGGGGAAAATAAAACCAAGTAAAAAAGAGAAAGGAAGGAAATGAAACTCTCAGTGGGGAGTGGGGAAACAATGGAGAGAAGGGAGAATAAGGAAGTGAAAAGAATAAGAAAACGAAATAGAGATAAAATATGTGAACAGAACATTGACGTGAGAGAAAGTAAACAAAAGAGAGAGAGAGAAAAGACGAAGGAAGAGAGGGGAAAAATGCTGAGGGGTCAGATTACCTACGCACATGTAAATGTCATTAAGAGGAGAGTTTGTTTTGCTCATCAAAGTTGCAAGAAGGTGACTTGAGAATTGGGTAAATGTTAATGAGACTTAAAAGTAATCAATAACGTCATGCCTAACCCCCTTTTTATCACAGCCTGTTCATTATCTATGTATCCCTATCTCTGTTTATATCTATCTTTTTTTTTTATGATGATATTCACCTTGTATAAGTCCCAGGAGCCACTCGAGCTAAGGGATTACAGAGTAAGTGGAATAGTTTATGCATATTTGTGGAGATGATAATGGTTAACATTAGACGTTTAACAGGTTAAGATTGTTGTAATCATTGAAGCATCCTCTTGGGAATCAGTTGCACAAAGTAACAGTTCCTTGGAAGAAACTGCTTGAGTGGAATTTCCATCTCATCAATGGAAAATGTAGAGAATGAGGGTGGTTCACTACAATGTGCATAGCATGGTGGGGTCTTAGCCATGAAAATTAGAACTAAGGAGTGTAGTTCATCTGAACATTATCTCTAGAAACAGTGATAGAGCAGCTAGTGGCTTACAACATTTTGTCTGGGATTAAAGGCTTGTGGTGGGGGGGAATAATTCATGACCCACAAGGACGTGGAGATGCTTTTAGACTCTGTCAAGACTGGAGTATCACTATCTAGCTATCACATATTTTGACAGCAATCCTTAATTAAAAACAACAACAAAAAAAAAATTACATTTGTCATTATTTTTTTTTTTTTTACCTACCATTTCCTCTTTTGAGCATAGGGGAGGTAATACAAAATTTAAATGAAAAAACAAAAAATACAATAAGATCAGTAAATTTAGGTCAGTATATGTTGCATAAGAATTATCTGTAACCAATTACTTTTGACTGTTTATTAACCTGTTTTCAAAATCAGGGAGCTTAATGGTTTCGTGTTTTCAAAATCAATGACCATGATGGCTAGGTGCATTTAAAATCAATGACCTTAATGGTTAAGGTGTTTTCAAAATTAGTGACTTTAATGGTTAGGCCTTTTCAAAATCAGGGTCACTCATGCAGATTGCATGACTCCGCTATGTTAAGTGACAAACTACTCCACATTTAATTCTCCTAATTCTATTAATGCTTTATCAATATCAAGCACTTTACAACAAACAAATCTGCTTCCTAAAATATCTTTATATCAATAAATCACTGAAAAAAGAAGAATATTGGCACTAAGCATTATCACAACTCAACTATCTATCTATCTATCTATATATATATATGTATATATATATATATATATATATATATATTTCTAAAGAATACAAATTTTATGTTATTTTAAATGGATACCCATATTTGAGAAAACACACTGTTTATTTATTAAACAGTATATTTATTTATTTTCACCTACCAGCCTGAATAGTTAGGAAATCTTATTCAAGAATAATATGCACTCCCTGGCAGGATTTGAACCAGCCACAAATCTAGGTATGCAGTAATGAAAAACAAAATGTGCACACAAAATGTATTGTATTGATTATACAAATATCTAAATACTGCTATAAGACTTACTTTATAGCTATCTTTGCAGGTCTTTCTCTGACTTTATATATATTTCGAGCCTGGGTTATGTAGCAATCGGAGTCTAACTGTACTGATGAGCTGTGATACAGTGAAACAAATCTGTCTGCGGATGACAATATATATATATATATATATATATATATATATATATATATATATGTATGTAAATATTTATATATATATGGGTGTGTGTGTGTGTGTGTGTGTGTGTCTGACAATTGCATTTAGCATGAAACAGATTGTCTCCTTAGGGTGTTGACTTCAATATCCACTTTTCATTCAGCAATGAATTAGAACACTCTCAGCTATTGGGCATGTGTATAATGATAATGTACACACTAAAATTCTGTCTCCTTCTACCGAGCACCCATAGCTCCAATGTAGAATTGCCAACTGACGCCAATTCGGTCGGTTTTCAATCCTGGGTAAAAAGCAATCGGATGTCTAATCGTATTGATGAGCTGTGATACAGTGAAACAGATCTGTCTGCGGATGACTATTTAGGCTCTCACACCCTGATTGAGCACTCTGGAAGAATGGTAGACTTTGAAAAACAGTAGCAACTCTAGCATCTAGGCATCGTTCATTCAGCAATGAATTAGAACACTCTCAGCTATTGGGCATATGTATAATTATAATGTACACACTAAAAAGTCTGCCTCCTTCTACCGAGCGGCCATAGCTCAGAGGTAGAATTGCCAACTGACGCCAATTTGGTTGGGTTTCAATCCTGGATAAAAAGCAATTGGATCTCTAACCATATTGATGAGCTGTGACACAGTGAAACAGATCTGTCTGCAGATGACTATATATATATATATATATATATATATATATGTATCAGTAAAAAATTCAGAAGATTGGTAAATAATCCTAAATTTACAGATGAAATAAATAAATATATAAACTTCTCTCCACTCCAGTTATTTATTTTTTTAACAATAGCACAAAAATTGACAATATGTTTTAATATAAATTTGAACTTTTTTCTTCTCAGGTGTTTATTTCTTGCCAAAATTATTTCTTTATACTTATAATTAAATATAAGATTTACAATCTATTATATATATATATATATATATATATACACACACTCCTGATCAAAAATTTAAGATCACTTAAAAATCTTTAAAAAATTTTTTTTTACAGATAGATTTTAAACTCCTACCACTTAAGGTTACCAATACTACAATCTAAAAGGTTATGGAAACAAAAAGCTACATTCCAAACATTTTATTTAGAAATTTACGTTTTTATAAAATGAGGCGATTTACGCATGATCAAAATTATAAGACCAGGGGTATAAATTGTTAGATCTATGGTAATTCCAATGTTTTTAGTTCAGTTAGAGATTAGCAATCACTGTGTAAAAGTGTTACCATGCCTAAAGCAAGCAAACTTACCAAAGTTGAGCATTCTCGAATTCTCGAATTCTATAAGCAAAGTTTGTCACAGCAGGCGATCGCATCTAAGGTAAATTGCAGTAAAACTGTGATTTGCAACTTTCTAAAAACAGTGAGAATTATGGAAAAGCAAAATCCTCTGGTAGGCCCCCCAAAATTTCTCCTGCATTGAGTAAGAGAATAAGACGGGTTCTTATGAATGAGGGGGGGACTTTCTTCTAGTCAAATTAAGGCAGTCACAGATGCTGATTGCAGTCCCGTAACCATCAGACAACACTTACAACAAAAAGGCATGGTAAATAAAAAGCATAAAGAAATTCCTTGGCTGCTTCCACGTCACAAGGTGGACCGCTTAAAGTTTGGTTATGAATACCAAACATGGGACATTGAGAAGTGGAAGAAAGTCCTGTTTTCTGATGAGAAAAAATTCAATCTAGATGGTCCTGATGGCTTCCAACGATATTAGCATAACCAAAACATGCCTCCTGAAATTTTCTCCACACGTTATAGTGGTGGAGGGTCCCTAATGGTATGGGGTACCTTTTCTTACAGAGGGACGATGGAGCTCCAGGTGGTGCAGGGTTGTTAAACAGTGGCTGGTTATGTTAGCATGCTACAAAAAGCATCATTGATGATGGAGGGCCATCATTTGTGTGTGGATGGATGGTTATTCCAACAGAATAATGCTGCAATCCACACTGTAAGACAGACCTTGACCTTTCTACAAGAAAATGGAGTCCATCTCTTGGAACATCCTACATGCTCACCAGACTTGAACCCAATTGAAAATGTTTTGGGATGGATGACAAGAGATGTTTATCGAAATGGCAAACAATATTCAACAAAAAATGAACTTTGTGAAGCCATCTTCAGAAGCTGGAGCAACATCCCCCGTACCTTAATGGAAACGCTTATTTCTAGCATGCCCGACAGAATGTTTGAAGTCATCAAAAGCAGAGGAGGTAGAACTCATTATTAAATTTAGTTGTTGAATGTTTTCATACATGTTTTGTACAATTTTGTAGAATTTTTGTCTCTGGTCTTATAATTTTGATCATGCGTAAATCGCCTCATTTTATAAAAATGTAAATTTCTAAATAAAATATTTGGAATATAGCTTTTTGTTTCCATAACCTTTTAGATTGTAGTATTGGTAACCTTAAGTGGAAGGAGTTTAAAATCTATCCATAAAAAAATTATTTCTTTTTAATGATTTTTAAGTGGTCTTAAAATTTTGATCAGGAGTGTATACAAGGTGATCCAAAAGTAGATGGACAGTAGGTGGAATAGGTTTATGTATCAGTTATATCATTAAAATAGCATTCATTGTAACTATGGTATAATTATTACTGCATCTAATAAAATTTAACTGTCAATGTAATAATAGTATTAGTAGATAAAATTGTATATTTAATCCCAAAATAAATATTCACAGTTGTTGTCCACCTATTTTTGAACAACCCTGTATTTATGTGTGTGTGTGTGTGTGTGTGTGTGTGTGGATTTAACAGGCTGGTTAAAGAATGGCAACAAAAAGGAAATTGATGCTGAGCATCAGGAAGAGACAACTGAAGTTCCTGGGACATGCAATGAGGGAGGAGAGCCTGGAGAACCTGATACTGACTGGACAGATAGAAGGAAGGAGAGACAGAGGAAGGCAGCGGATAACATATTTGCAGGGACTGATCAGGTGGATGACGGAACGGGGGTTGCCAGGAGCAACAGGAGCAAACATACTAAGAGCCACAAGGTATAGGGAGACGTGGAGAGCCATGATCGCCTACGTCCTGAAGGGACAGGGCACATAGAAGAAGAAGAAGAATGAAATTCAAGGAATAAAAAATAACAAAATGATAACAATATTGGCAATAAGACTGATGATATTTATTATATATCAAATGGGCCTTTTGACTAAACTGAAGGACAAAGTGAAAGATTTTAAGGTTTGAATTTTCAGACACAACTGTTTCCTTTATCAATAAGGCAAGGGATAAACAATGAAGGGCAATGCACGCTTTTGAGAAATTTTGTTATTGGCTTTTTCTTTATTCGTTTTCTTCATGTGTTGTAATATTGTAAGAAAACTGATTTTGGCTAAGTTGTTTGGCACAGACCAAATTCATACAACAATCTTTGTTGCATGAATTTGGTCTGAGGAGTGGTCTATAAGAGCTGCAAAATATAATATTACCAATGGATTTATAAAAACACCCAACTTTTGTTCATTATTATAATATTCTGTTAAATCTTAATATTGAGTCCTTATTGGATTTAATCTCCTGTGGAATTTAACTTACCAAGTACCAAGCATTCGACTTTATATATATATATATATATATATATATATATATATATATATATATATATATATATATATATATATATATATAAACAAGTACACAACAATCTTTATTATAATACAGAAGATTGGTAAGGCCTTTTGACTAAACTAAAGCAAAAAGATAAACATGGCTTTTTTCTGGGTCTTATTAAGATGAACGGGGTACATTTATTACTAAAATTTTCACAAACAAAAATAATCATCAGACACTCAGAATAAAGTTCTGAACATTTAGGGACTTGTGTGCTTGATATGATTTTGGTATATTTTTAATACTAAAAGTTTCACAGTTTCATTAATCATCAAATGCTCAGAATAGTAAAGCATATGTTTAGTCTGTTTTTAATAAGGTCCAGAAAAGCATTACACTATGTGTATTTATTTATTTTTATTTTTATTGCTTCAACATTATTATAGTGGATTTCTTTGTATTTGAAATAGACCCTCACCCCATTTTCATTTATTAGACAGTAGGTATTATTTCTGGGCAGTCAATAAATCTTAATAAAAAAAATGTGTTCCCCACCAGGGATTGAACTTGTGTCCCCCTTTGGGCTTTAATATACTGCCAAAAAAAAACCTCACAGAAAGAAATGTTCTATTTTGACTGAGAAGTAAAGCACACTGGATAAAATGGTGATTTCCCTGACAAAAAGAGATGCAGGTTCAATTCCTACCAAAGAAAATATTTTTTATACTAAAATTTCTTGAATTCATGAGCAATAGACATAGTATGCACTGTTTAATAAATAAAAATGAGATGTCTACTTCATATACGAGTATCCACTATAATAACGGTTAAATTAATAAAAAAATCAAATTAAAATAAATCCATTTTGTGTGTGTGTGCCATTTTCAAGTTTGGCTCTTGAAAATTCAGCTTATTTAATACATTTTAGTTTATAAAATCAAGAATCAATATAGACTCCTGGTCAAAATATTAAGACCAGATACAAAAGGTTTAAAAAATACAAAATACTGTTACTTTAATTGAAATATATTTGCGAGACATTTACATTCAATTAGAAAATGTACTTTGAAAATTTGCTTTGGCGTATTCATTATTATAAGGGTACCTGGGATGCTCACCCAGGAGGCATAAACTGCAGTACAAAGTGCCTCCACAATTTAAAATTGTGATCCATGTTTATAAACATTCTTTGCCATCCATCCCCAGACATTCTTGATTGGGTTTAGATTTGGAGAGCATGTTGGATGGCTCAGAAGCTGAATGTTGTTTTCCATAAAATTTCCTTTGGCCTTCAAGTGTTGGGGATTGCAACATTGTCCTGTTGGAAAATCCAGTTTTCTGTACATAGATGAGAGCCTTCAGTAATTAAAGATGTCTTTCTTAACATGTCAATGTAACTAGTAGCCTGTTTGACAACCTTTATCTCCTGTAACTCAAGAGTTCTTCGACTGCAAGAAAATAAACCCCAGATACTGGGCCATCAAGGTTGAATTTATTCGCTTCTGAAAACAACACTTTCTTCCATTTATCAACATTCCAAGTTTGATAATCAGATGCAAATTGTAAACTGGAGGTTTTATGGTGAGGAGGAAGGTAAGGCCTCTGCTGCCATTTCATGTTCTTAAACCCTTTCTTATTTTATTGTTGTCAAATTGTTTGAGAGCTGCATTCAGCATCTGTATTCACTTTTACCTGATTTGATGTTAGGCTTGTCTCACTCTTAACTTCTCACCTAATGCATCTGTCTAAAGACGGTGAGATTTTATTGGGGTGACTGCTTAATTTTTAAGAAGCATATGCATCCTGATTTTTAATGAAGTTAGCAATGACAGCTCTGCTACAGCCAATTTCATTTGCAATGGCTCATTGCGAAAGACTACATCTTTGAAGTTCAACAATCCTGCCCTGTTTGAACTTTGTTAAAATGTTGCTCTTAGTCATTTTAAAATCTGAAATTTAATGCTAGAAATGAGCTAAGTAGATGTCTATGGGCCTGAAGCTATGAGCACACTGACTAGTTCTAAAATTTTTTGCCCAGTAATTTTTTTCACACATAATCTTTATGACTAACCAAGACAAATACTTTTTTATGTTTGTTTAAATTAATCAATTAGAAGCTTAAAATTTTTACTTGTTTGTTGATAAACTACATTTTCTAATTAAATGTAAATGTTTCACAAATACATTTTGATTAAAGTAACAGTATTTTGTATTTTTTTAAGCCTTTTGTATCTGGTCTTAAGATTTTGACCAGGGGTGAATAAAGATTTTGACCAGGTGTGAATAAAGATCTTATTTGAGATACGAAAATGTAATTAATGCAATAAAAACAAACATAATAAAAATTAAGATATTATTTCAATTAACTTATAAAAAGCAATAGATTCAAATTTTTCTTAAAAGCAGTTGCACATCAAAAAGGCAAATTGCGAAAAAACAATATCAGCTGAGTTTGGACAGGGAGATACAAGATGGCAATTGTCATTACATTTAAATCTTTGAAGATTGTAGGTAACAGGGAATCAAGAAATCAGAAGAGAGTTCCATAGGTGAGAAATGCAAGAAAAAAACTATTAGAATTGAAGAGTCAGATGCATCTATCTAGTTCAGCAGTAAAATGGTGAGACCTAACTGCCAATCTATTAGTAAATTTATGCAGTTGAAGTACCAAAACAGAGAGATCATCAGAACACTTGCCATGAAAATACTTACAGTAAAGACAGATAGAAGCCATGTCACGGCAAGGGGAAATTTACTGAAGTTGTGATACCAGATCAGGATCAATTACATTACAGACCTTTTTTTGGAATTTGTCAATAATGTTGAGATATACAGCTGAAGCACCAGACCAAATATGGTAGCTGTATTCAATGCATGAAGGAATGGTAGATTTTTGAAGGAGAATGTGACTGAACTTGAGATGCTAATTCTGGATCAATTACATTACAGAAAACCTTTGAATTTTGTCAAGAATCTTGAGATATATAGTGGGAAAACCAGGCCAGATATGGCAGCATTATTGAATGCATCGATGAATGGTAGATTTTTGAATGTGAAAGACAGATTTTAGGACTTAGAAGGACCTCCCTATATATAACATTCATATCTGTGTAGAATTAATTTCTTTTGAGAGCAATAAAAATAGACATAAAAAAAGAAAAGATGTAAACTTTGACTATAGTAGTTTATAATGAGAAAGGAAAAAAAACAAGGAAAATTTGCATTTGCATCAATAATATATGGATCCATGGATTACAGACACTTCTTTAGAATTTGTCGAGAATCTCAAAATATATAGTAAATAAACCAGACCAGATATGGCAGCAATATTCAGTGCATGGATGAATTGTAGATTTATAAATGTACATGACAGATTCTGGTATGATAAAGGGAATCAACTTTTCTAGCCGTAAACCTAGAAATTGATTCAGTATAATTATTCTACTATTATTTGCTTTCCTTTTTCATTTTTTCTTTTCATATAGCCAACTACTCTGTTGAAGTTTTCTCCTTGTCTCTTTTATGTCGGTTTTTATTGCATTAATCACTAAATAAAAGTAGTAAAGTTGTTGCTTTGGAATAAAAATTACCAACAACCCAAATAAATAAATAAATTGTCACAAAAAAGAAACATACAGTATAATTCTTTCTCGCCAATAAATAATACAGCTTTAACCCTAACTTTTTTCTTTTAAATAGCATGTTTTTTCAAGACATAGGTGATCAAGGCTCTCCACAACTTTCTAATCCTTGTCGCCATTACTATACCTCCTGACCCTGTTCTGCCATCTGTTTATGCAAGATCATTAGATAGGTTACTCACTGTTTCCCCCTGTATCTTTTTCCTTCAATATGTCCTGTGAGCATCCAGTTCTCCAAGCCCACTTTTCTTAATGTGTGTCCCAGAAATTTAAACTGTCTCTTTTTCAATACAAGTATCATTTTTGTTCTCATTTTCTTTCAGACTTTCTCATTGCTTGCATGTTTAGTTCATTATATTTGCAGCATTCTTCTGCACCACCACTAATCATTGCTTCAAGTTTCCTCTTCATCTGTACGAAAATTGTCTAACATTCACTGGCATACAGGAGGATTGATATTACATAACAATTCAGCATTCATTTTTGTTTCTAACAAAATTTTTTTCTTTCTTTGTTTAGGAAACCAGTGGATTTATTCACTGGGCCAGTGACTTGACCCAAAGAGTTGTGAGTTCAACACCTAGCTACAGCAGAGGTTGGCAAAAACTTGGACATTTAAGTTAACAGAAGATAACTGATACCGAGGCATCTGGAAGAGACATGGACCATGAAACTAGAACAATCTACCCTAGTGAACGAAATGAAGGATTCTATTCAAAATTTCAATTACCTGAAGACAGTTGGAATGTACAATGACCAAAACATTGTGAATATGGCAACAACAGTCCGAACAATAGAAAGACATCTTTTATTATTCCAGTGTGCCTTTGGATTTTGGTGTCACAATTTCCATTCTTCTCTGTATTTGCTGTATTTTGTCATCTCTTATATTTATTTTGCATCTTGGACTGTCTCTTTTGCTGATGACCAAACTTTTTGTCTTCTTTCAATTGATAGTTAGTCCATTATTCCCTCTTTCCTTTATTCTCTAGGTATTCCTGCAGTTTTCATCTGAATCAATTTAACCCCAAAGCAAATCTTAAAGCCAGTAATGTGCAGAGGTTTGGTGATGTTTGGGACCAGATCCTTGATTGTATGCCCCTAAGACTCAAGTAGTCAGGGGAGAAGCTATCGTGCCTAGTATTGAGAATTGTGAGAAAGGAAAACTTTTTAAATTTGTAAAAATAGATGAAAAATGAAATTGAAGTTATATTGAGCCTAGTCAGTAAGTAGATTGGGAATACCATAAGCTGGGATGTGCAGGTGGTGTAATAGATAATGGCTTGGGATTGTTAATAAGAGAACTGAGTTCCAATCCCATTTGGGTTTGTTATATTCACTTATGACCAGATAGACTTGGGAAAGATATGAATCCACTTCTTCTCCCCCAGCAATGGGTTAATCAGTTAGGCTTGTATCAATAAATCATCAAGATCATCTAAAAAAATTCTTACAATCTAAAAACATATTTTCTAGCTTTAATTAACCTGCAAAGGGTTGAGAAGCAATAGAAAATGAATAAACCAATCTTCTGCTAAATCTGTAAATCTTATGCAGTAATAATCTCTTTGTATCATTCTAGTTTAGTTAAAATTGTTATTTGTTATGTTTTTATTAAACATAATGAATAACAATTTTAACTAAACTAGAATGTTTTTTGCAACATGCTAATGTGTGTTGAAATTGTCACAGTTTGTTGAAGTTGTTGCTAATCTTTTTTGTCAAGATTTACAAACTCTACATTTTGTTCAATTTTGCAAACCAATTATGAAATTTGAATAAGCTGATTTGTTTGAAAAATACTTTGACAAAAATCTTATTTTGCACTTTAATAATTCCATTAATTTTGTAACTACATGGTGAAAAATATTCTTTAAGACATTTTTTTTCCTTTTCCTTCTAACAGTGAAAGATTTTTTACTCTTGAGCATTCCACATACATGTGTAAATATTTCTTTCTGAATACTTTCACAACTTCTGCTCCAATGAACTTAACTCACTGGTACCTCTTATACACGAATTTCCTCAAGCCACAAGATTAGCAACTAGATCCCACCCTTTTACTGTGAAACCAATAAATTGTAAACACAAATTCATCAGTAATCTCTCTTCTCTCCTACTCTCTTCCTGACACCCCCTGCAACCTCTCACTCCTCATAACATTCCTCCTATGTAACCCACTGCACAACAGTGGCAGTAAAATGCCTTGCTTGGGGCAACACCATTATAAAAAAAAAAAAGAAGCCAAATTCAAAACTCTTTGAAGCATTTGGCCTTGTGATTGTTTTATAATTCTTGCAAATACATGGTAAATGAGAAACTGGATTTTTGTATTTAAAAACTTAAAGAAAAGATACACAAAAAATATTGCATTATATTAAATAATTATTTATTATTTTAATCATTAAGTTCTTTTTAAAATAGTGAGAGCATTTTGTATGTTAAATTATAAAAATTTTAATTGTTACAAAAAAATTAATGAAAATTTATTGTATTAAGTTATGTGCCCCAGTAAAAATAACTGTATATTGAAACCCTTTTCCTGTTTGCACTTCTCTCCAAAATTTGGTTTTGAGGGGTCAATGTATTGCTATTTTAGAGTGTGTGATGGACAGACAGACTAACAGAAATCACAGAATTTTATATATAGATTGTTGAGGAGCACCCCTTTTTGCACATAAGAATGGATTTGACTGATGTGTACATATAATCCTGCCTATACAGAGTACAGCAGGGGTTGTGTGGTTATCAGAGAGTAAGAAGTTAGTTGGTCAGTAAGTTGGTGCATATTAAGTTGGAGTGTTTTGGATATAGACCCATTACCCGAACTTCTTCACTACAAGACTGTATATATTGATTTCTACTAACAGTATTCTTAGTATTCCTGAATTGACTAACCCGTGTTCCAGTTTGTATATTTTTGTTCAGTATAACTTACATTATCTATTTCCATATCTGCTTTTGTTATTTATTACTTTGTGTGGTTTCTCAACAGGAATCCACATTATAGATTTATGACCATTTTTTAACAGGTTAAAAATTAGATTATTTTATTTTGAACATTTCTAAGTGATCTTTTGAAAAAATTGCCATGTTCTGAATTTGCAAATTGTATTTTCTTTGATTGGATTCCCTTCTAATATAAATGACCGTGACTGTCACACCCTCTAACCCCACCTTCTACATGCTACTGCTTATAGCTCATCATAGTTCTCTCTTCTATCAGCATAAAAATGTTAAATACTATCTCTTTAATCCAAAAATTCAACTCTAATAACTTAAAACACTGATTTTTCTTCTCTTCAGTGTGTGGATTCATGTTCATATCACATTGAAACATTGGTTCCCAAATGATCATCATATTTAATGAATGTTGAGTCTGGTCAGTACTTATGTTATATATCGCCGTACGATGACAAACAACGAGAACACGCATATATAAAAATATAAGGTTATATTTTTATTCCTGACGATGAACCCGTGTGGAACAGAGAATGGAAGAGTGAGAGCGCACATAGAATGGGTCGACGGGAGTGTAGTCTTGCCTGTGGTGTCTCTCTGCTTCCACTGGCCGTTCTCTGCTGGCGAATCCGTGTGTCGAGGTCTTTTTATAGTCTTCTAGAACCAGGACTTTTCCTTCCGGTTTTGCCTCGCCCATGCAACGCCCACGTAATTCCAAGAGACACCTGTTCTGTTTGCCTCCGTAGTACTTTCCGCCGCTGTCGGAAATAAGGTCAAACGAGCCCGACTCATAACCCTGCGACATCCGCTCCAGGCCCCGACAGGATGTATTTCTCAAACACCTGTCTTGTCGTTCACCGACCCCTTCACCACGGGAAACACCATCGATTGCATCAACCTTCCTCGGGTGGGGCCAGATTGCTATATTACACTTAGATGGGTGACCACTTGGGAATTCCACGTGCTCTAAGCTTGGATGTGCAGGTGGTGTGATAGATAATGGCTCAGAATGACAGAACAATTTAATTATTCAATCAAAAATAAATATTAATGAGCTTATTTAAAAACAAAAAACAAATGTGCTTGCAAATTTATTTATAGTGAGCGATACCAGAGGTAATACTATTTTCAGCTGGGGCACTGATAGTTGGGAGTTAAGACTTGAGAGATACATGAGAAAGATTCCATAGTTCTTATACCCTTGCCAATATATTTACCATTAAGGTGCAAACAGGACAACTAATATAAAGTGTGGCTCCTTAGTAGAGATTCCCCACCCATGTACAATTCTCCAGGTTATAATTCACATGTCTGTTCCTCTCCTATTTTCTACTTCCTTAACAGATAAAAGAATGAAAAGTATTTGTTTTTAGTGCATCCCCTCCTATATTTCAATAATTATACATATATATTGTAGTGGATAAGAAATTAAGAATTAAAATCAACCTTCTCCTTCACTTTTACAAAAATTCACAGTGAGGTGTGAAATCCTAGCTTTTCCCAAATAGAAAAAGGATTAACCATGTGTTTAAAGAAAAAGTCCAAACCAGATTTCACAAGTAGGTGTTAAAATGATTTTTGACCAATGGGAGCGACTTGCAAGACTTGAGGACTTGGGAGTCAGTGCAAAAATCTGAATACTATAAAAGTCCCCAATCAGCAGCTTCAATCACAGTCAGTCAGGGATGAAAGCAGCAAAGACTACAAGCTAAAATGTAACAAGAGAAGCTTCAAGCTGACCTGAACATTCATCCTCTTTCTCTTTCCTTCTCCTGTGCTGATTTCTTTTACTTCTTCTTCTCCATCCAAAGACATTCCTACTGAATACATATATACGTACGTACGCATATACTCTTTCAACAATTACTACTATGAACATTTTCTACAAATCTTGATACCTATAACTTGATCATTGAACATGAACTCTACTCTTAACTTCTTAATAATGTTTCTAATTGCACATTAACTCCTACAACTTATGTTATTAATAAATTTCTATTTTAACATACAAAATGTATATTTTATTTTTACATTATTCCTCACAATTCCACATATTCCAACCTGCCGACAAACAATCTTCTGATGAAAACCTTCTGATAATTCTGATGATGATAATTCTGCATAAATCTTGTAAGTTGTAGGGAGTTCAGTTATGTCTGACACAAGGCTGAGTCAAAGAAACATTAACCAGCCCCCTACAGCTACATTGGTGACCCCCAGTGTACAAGGAACATGCACCCCCTATGTCTTCAATATACATATGTACCATACTAATTCTTTTAATTATGACATGTACGGTAACTTGTACATATGTCTTATTAAAGGTACAAACTAATCAAATAACAATCCACAATTCGGTAGCATTTACTTTTTTAAAAGTGCTTGATATGTAGCAGAGCAATATTAATAGTAATGTTTTTATTTATGGTCAGTCAGTTAAGTGCCATACTTCGTAAACGCTTGGGCGATCATGTCTCGAAAGAGACATGACTGACTAGGCAGAAGATTATCCTGCAGTAGGTTGCCATTGCTTTCTGCGGTAGATTGGTTGCCAGCAAAGGCTATAAAAGAACTGTCCTGTTATTTAACCCATAACTGGAAGGAAGAGATGGATTAATACCTTTCCCAAGGGTATTTGCATATAAGTGAATGCAATGAATTCAACTGGAATTTGAACTCAGCTCCCCGATTTCTCATTCCGAGCTGATGTCCACTGTACTGCAGCACACATTATTTATGGTGTTTATAAAAAACATTTTTCAATGCTACACTAGAGCTGTTGTGTTTTGGTACTAGCAATAGTACCACATTAAGCAAATTTACAGTTACAAGAGTTAAGGAATAATATTAAGAGAAAATTAAAACCAAATATTACTTTATCCAGACAATTAAGAGGGAAGTAGATGAAGTCTTTTTTTCACCCATGTTCAATTTTGCATCTTGTTTAATCTTTTTCCTTTTCAGAATTTGTTTTTTTTTCATTCCCAATAGTTTCTAACTGAAATGGATAAATATTGAATTCAATATTTTAATACTGAGTTTTTCATCTAAAATTTTATATCGGATAGTATTTCCATTCATCCCCCCTCACCCCTCTCTTTATACATATTGTATGGGTCATTCTCTATGTGTGTATGTATGTGTGCGTATGACAATATTTACGCTCTCACACCCTGATTGAGCACTGTGGAAAATAGTAGACTTTGATAAACAGTAGCTACTCTGGCATGTACGCATCGCTCATTCAGTGAAATGAATTAGAGAACTCTAGCTATTGGGTACGTATAATGATATGCGCTAAAAAGTCTGCCTACTTCCACCAAATGCCTATAGTCCAGGGGTAGAGTCGCCGACTGACGCCATTTCAGTCGGGTTTCAATCCTGGGTAAAAAAGCAATCGGAGTCTAACCGTACTGATGAGCTGTGATACGGTGAAACAGATCTGAATGCAACTTCAGGGACATATATATATATATATATATATATATATATATATATATATATATGTAAACATACAATGTTACAGAAAATCTTGAAGGTTAACGAAATGGTTTTAACAACTGACATATTCAATTTATTTGTTTGAACATTATTTTTTATCACTACTTATAATTGAGGAATTATTCTGTTTTTAATGAAACATTATATTTTACATATTTATTTCTACCAGCCTGATTATTTGCGATGAACTATGATACGAAAATGTGTGACACTCGACAGGATTAAAAATAATCATCAACCAAATACATTTTTTTTTTAATCATGTCACCCCAAGCAAGGCGATAATGCCACTGATGCACAGGGGGCTACGTAAGAGTAAAAAGATTGGAAAAGAGAAAACCAGAAACCGCATCCTAAACAGGAAACAAGGGATGAGCCTCTTCACCTGTTCAATAGACGTGGGTGGAGTGTGAACAGGGCGATATATATATATATATATATATATATATATATATATGGGTCCTTATTTTTTAATTCAAGATTAGTTGCTGCTGAGTTGCCAAAAGGTGAAAAAGGTATATTAATGTTGTCTTTGAAATATTTTTGAAAAATCAAAGAAAATTTTAATTGTAAGCTTTTTTTGTCTACTGCTACGAAATACTAATACTGTTTGGTTTTACAGACAATGTTTTGTCTTTTGCTAGTTTAGTCGAGTTAAATTTTTTTTTTTTTCATCCATGTTCAATTTTTTGTTTTGTTTAATCATTCCCTTTTAAAACCTTTTTTTTTTTTTTTTTCATCCCCAATTGTTTCTGGCTGAAATGGATAAATGTTGAATTTAAAATTGTAATATTGAGCTTTTCATCTCAGGACACATTTCAAAAGCTAACCGGAGCATTGAAAAAGAGAAAAATCTCATTGGAAACAAAGAAGAGAGTGCTGGATTGCTGTGATGTCTGTCCTTCTGTATGGCAGTGAATGTTAGATGATTTCCTCAAGGACAAAGAATAGGCTTGAGGCAGTAGAAATTTGGTTTTGCAGAAGAATGCTGAGGATACCATGGACTGAGCATGTGACTAAAGATAAGGTGTCAAAGAGGATGGAAACAAGGAGAAAACATTCTTAATATAAGGAAGACATGAGGTTTCTGAGACAAGTAATGAGGAAAGAGGGCCTGGAGAATTTAATACTCACATGATGGATAGAGAGAAAGAGAGATAGGGGAAAGCAGTGCAAGACCTACTTGGCAGCCCTGAGCAAATGGATGACAGAGAGGGGTTTGGGTGAGATACCAAGAGAAAAAATATTGAGAGCAACAAGAGACAGAGCCAAGTGGAAGTCCAAGATCGTCTACGTCCTGAGGGTACATGGCATATGAAGAAGTCATTTACAAGGCAAAAGTGCATATATTTGAGATCAACCAAAGACACCTTTAAGACTAGGGGGTTCAATCACAAGTCTACATTCAAAATAGAAAACTTAAAAAACTGTACAAAATTGGCTAGCCACATGTGGAAATTGAAATCAAAATATAGAAAAGACCCAGACATAATGTGGAGTATAGTGAAAACAGCCAAGCCTTACAACAGTAGCAAAATATGTAGACTGTGCCAGGAAGAAAAGTTAGAAATTATGCTATTCCCAAATAAAAATGAACTATTGAATGAAAAAACGGAAATTATGACTAAGTGCAACCATACTAAAAAATACCTATTAGGTTCATACAACCATGGATAAAAACATTGTAATTTCTTGTAATTTTAAAAATTTTGCGTTCAAAAATTCCACGTCACCTGAGCATTAAAAAAACCATTGTTATGTGAGCATTCTTAAAAAACAATAAACGGCAAAATCAATTATTGCAAATCGCCTGAAGATACTACTCATGGTAGAAACCTAGGTCACGTAATAACTCATTTAAAAATGAAAAATATTAAAAAGTTCTACAATATAGTTGTATTGAACACATTTTAATACAAATGGGCACTGGTCTAATTTTATTATGACCAAAAACTAAGTAATTAAACAATCAATATATATATATATATATATATATATTAATTGATTCATCCCAAGCAAGGCAGTACACTGCTAGTGCTCAAGGCATTACAAGTAAGAAGAGTGAAAGAAAAGAAAGAGGGACTAAATACAAACGGGAGGTCAGGGAAAAGATAAGAGAAAGATGAGAATCAAGGGGTAAAAGATGGCAATTGACATTGCTCTTAAACCCTTAGAGATTGTTACTATCAGGGAAACAAATGTATGGAAGGGATTTTTTTTCCAAAGGCAGGAAGTGTGAGAAAAAAAAATTCTATAGTAGAAGAGGTGGTGACATTTGACAGATTTCACTTTAAAAAAACAGGATCTACTTGCCAGTTTTGTAGCATGAGTAAATTCATGTAAAGTGGGTATCAGGAAGATAAGCTCATCAGAGCAGATGTTGTAAAAATCTTTGTAGAAAAGACAGTGGGAAGTCACATCCTGACAGTGAGAAAGTGGCTAAAGTTGAGCTGCCAAATCAGGACTGATCACATTGCAGATCCTCATTTGAATTTTCATATATATATATTCTAAATATATATATATATATATATATATATATATATATATATATATTTGTCGAGTTTCGATCCTGGCTGGAAGCAAGTGGAGTGGAAATCTAGCCACACTGATGAGCTGTGATACAGTGAAACAGGCTTGTATATGGATGACTAATATTATGCTCTCATTACGATTGAGCTCTCTAGAGAGGAAAATTTTGAAAATTTTTACTACTTCTGCAAATTATGTGTTACTCTACAGTAATGAATTGAGTTCTCCTGATGACTGGCTTATGCATATACCACATATATATAACACGCTAAAAATTTCACTTTTCTCATTCCATGCGCCTATTGCTTAGGGAGTAGGAACTCTGACTGACACTAAATTGGTCAAGTTTTGATCCCAGCTAGAAGCTAGTGGAAGTCTAGCCACACTGATCAGCTGTGATACAGCGAAACAGGCTTGTATGTGGATGACTTATATACATTTATATATATATATAGAAGGTAAAGGCAAAAAATACTAATGATAAGAATATAAGAAGAAAAAGAAACAAAATGAAAACAACAAGACTGTATCCAAACACATATTAAAAAAAAATTTTAAACATTAATATTTGTGCTCATGAACATCAACATAAACATTATATTATTCTGATGAAATTTTGAAGGAATGAAACTGTTATGGTACCCTCTCTATAGGAATGAACTCTTACTCCTGTTATAAATACTAACTGGAGTGACTTCTGAGGATGCAGCTGTGAGACAGTCGTGAGATAGTCGAGACGCAGCATAACTATTCTGTTAGGACTTGTACTTCTTTTTGATGATTACTAATGCTCTACTTTGTGTATATGTTCTTGTTATTCTATTACACAGTTTGAATCTACCTTCTTATTTCTGTGTCTTTTCTTCCTGGCCCAAACAGGACACAACAACTAGGTGAAGAAATTTTCACCACAGTAGAAATAAATCACTCAAAAAATTTTTCCGCTTTGTCATGTTTTCCTGACGTTGTTCTGCTATATAAAAATGTATATATCATTTTCTGTCTCTCTTTCTCTCTCTCTCTATCTCTCTTTTTCTCTCTCTCACACACACACACACAGACACACGCACACATGTAGGTGCATGTGTAAATATATATATATATATATATATCATCAATCTGCCTCTTTCTTTCTTACACATTTACTTTCCAACTTTCTTTCATTCTTTCTTTTCCCCGTAAATATTATTATTAATAATAATGAATTACACACTTTTAATTCCATCTTCCTGTATTTTAATCATTTTTCAATTTAAAATTGGAATTTTATCATTTTAATTTTAATTTTTTATCTCCATAACTAGTTAGTAACCTAACTTTATAAGATTTAACTCCCATGAACATCGAGTGAAATTAAATTAAAATCTATGAATTGGTTTTTGATACTGCCCAGAAGCAAGTGAATGTGTCTAGCCACACTGATGAGCTGTGATACAGCAAAACAGGCTTGTATGTGGATAACTAATATATTATGCTCTCATTACAATTGAGTTCTCCAGAGAGGAAAATTTTAAAAACAGTTACCACTTCTGTGATTTACGCATTACTCGTCAGTAATGAATTAAGTTCTTTCAGTGATTGGCATGTATATACATGCTAAAATTCCCTGTCTCTTATTCCATGTGCCTATGGCTTAGGGAGTAGTGACTCCGACTGACACCAAATTGATCGAGTTTCGATCCCGGCCAGAAGCAAGTGGATGTCTAGCTACACTGATGAGCTTTGATACAGGTTTGTATGTGGATGACTAATATATATATATATATATATATTAAAAAAGGATTAATTCAAAGATGTTGAATGGCCATTTCGATATGAAGATCCCCACGGGGAACGACACATCACCTCAGCAACAGAAAAAAAACTTTATGTGTGTGTGTGTGTGTGTGTGTAAAAGTTTCATTAAAAATGACAGACAAGGTATTAAATGGTTAAGTTTTTTCTATAATTTTTCATGTGATCTTAGGATTTTTTTTTCTTTTCAAAACAAATTATATAAAAATGTTATGTTTTTTGGTGTATTTTTTTGCAGGATGATAATTTTTATATAATTTATATTCTGAAGAGAAAAAAATTATAAGATCGCATGATAAACTATATAAAACTTAACCATAACATGCTGTCTGTTATTTTTAATGAAACCAGCATAAAAGAGAGATTGCTGCCCAAATACACAATATATGTGTGTGTGTGTCTGTGTGTGTGTGTGTGTGTATTTAGGCAGCATTTTTTTATTTGAGCATGTTTGGTAAAATAATTTAGAGATATTGTGAATGAAAAGAATGACAGTGCCTTTCTTGCTGTTTTTAATCAATATGCCAAGAAACTTATTTGTGACTATAAGAGGATTAAAATAAAAATAAAGTTATCTCTATTTCTGAGATGAAGTATTGTAATTATTTACACTATTTACATTGTTTCACTAAACTATTGCCCGGTTCACACTTCACCCACGTCTATTGAACAGGTGAAAAGGCTCATCCCTTGTTCCCTGTTTAGGATGTGGTTTCCGGCTTTCTCTTTTCCAATCTTTTCACTCTTACGTAGCCCCCTGCACATCAGTGGCGTTACTGCCTTGCTCAGGGTGATATGATTAAAAAAAAAAAAAAAATTCAGATTTCAAATATTGTATTCTCCAGTCTTCTTCAAGTGATTAGATTTTTGACCTGAACCCTTTATTTCATTCACCATGGTAGATTGTTCTAGTTCTGTGAGTCATGCCTCTACCAGATGTCTCAGTATCAGTTATCTCCCTTTAACTCTGCTCTCTAAGTTTTTGTCCCATACCATCTGTTGTAGGCACATTGAACTCACAACTCTTTGGGTTATATCACTGGCCCAGTGGATAAAAGCGTTGGCTGAATCCAGTGACTTGCCAGATACTGGGTACATTGTTTTTGATTTTATCAGCTGTACTACATAACAGGATCAATTGAGCATCTTGTGTGTGTAAAAGACACAATTTACTCCACTAGAAATTTAAACACATAACAGTACCTATTATAGTCATTGATAAATACAATCTAAACTTATTTATAAATGGAACTTTGTGTGTGTGTCTGTGTGTGTGTGTATCCATTACCTATAGACTCAGAAACGAAATTTTCTTGGAAATTTACACAGTTGTACTATAAGCATCTGCGAGTATTCTTAGCTAGGTTTTGTGTCAAGATACCCCCGATAAATATCAAAAATCGATAATCGTAAAAATCGGGTTATAGAAGGAGTGATCCGATTTTAATCAAATTTGATACACTCATAGACAAAAACATAAGAAACGATATTCAGAAGTTTCAAGGTTGCAGTTCTTACAATAGTGCAGAAAATTTGATATCGATACCAGGAAATCAAAATTTGATTTACGTCCATTCATTTTTCTTTCAGTCTACGGTTTCGCTTTAACTGGAAACAATTATTGCTTTTTAGTCTTTCGTGCCAATGCCCAAAGAGTCTGAGCTCCAGGTCCATGAATTAGTTTTAAAGCTTTCATTACACCCGAGCAATGCTGGGCTATACTGCTAGTACAATATATTTGCATACATAATTATAGGAAAATCTATGACAATGCAGAAATTTTTTGCGGATGACACATTTCTTCTTTTAGAACTTCAGACTAAAAGACAAACAGCATGAAAATTGTTTTCTACTTTGTCATAGATTTTTGTA
The DNA here is from genome assembly GCA_037127315.1 of Ascarosepion bandense. Taxonomy (NCBI): domain Eukaryota; kingdom Metazoa; phylum Mollusca; class Cephalopoda; order Sepiida; family Sepiidae; genus Ascarosepion; species Ascarosepion bandense. The sequence goes on along the minus strand of JBBBDQ010000175.1, from coordinate 2,414,472 downwards.
AAATTGTTCTGATATATAAAAAATTATATATCTATTTCCGATTTGTAATTATTAATATATAGTAATTCATAACATCATCTATAGTAATACATAATAAATTTGGCAAATATATCCAATTAATTCTTTATAAAATATCACTGATCTTTTACAAAGTTGCTTGTGACACACACACACACATATATATATATATATATGTTATAAATCCAGAAGAAACAATTTCAAGGTTAATCCCAAATGAATCCTATTGATACTGAATAGTAAAAGTGATCCCGCCAAAGAGTTCAATGTAGTTAAAATTATTTTTTTTTCACTCAGCCAGTATTTATGACATATAAAAAAATTCAAATTTTCCAAAAGTATATGGTCATTTCAACAAGTGAATTATGGACAATTTTTATGAGAGGGGAAAATTTGAATTTTTTTTAATATGTAATAAATAAATGTGTGTGTGTGTGTGTGTGTGTGTGTGTGTGTGTGTGTGTGTGTGATAATAACTTTTATTAAAGAAATGGCAAAATTTTCATTCATCGTAATAATTACATATTGAATAGCACATATATTTTGGTAACAGGCAAGACAAATGAAACAATAAACACAGTCGGATTTTAGGTGTTGAATGGATTTCAAACATGGTGTATGAAGAAAAAAATTTGATTTTCTTCAGTTTACCCAGTGACATTATTACTACTCCACCAATTTAACACTTAGTCATTATTAACAAATTATTAGTCATTATTAACACTAACAAAATATCTCTTGCCACAACAATAAAAATTGAGAATTGAGAATTTTGCACTTTTTATTGCTTTGAACAATAATAACATTGCACTAGAAACAATCTGATATTAAATCATTATACAACTGAAATGTTTATCTGTAATCTTCAGTTTTATGCTAACAGTTTCGGCTATCACACTTCTTGCTTGTGGAATCTCTTCTGGCTTCTTGCTTCACAGTCAACTTTGATCTTAAGAATTTAAATGTAATGTCAGTTGTTGTCTGTCTTTCTTAATTCCTTTTTGTTCTCTCGCCTTAATAGTCAGTCAGTTAAGTGCCATACGTGATACACGCTTTGGGCAATCATGTCTCGAAAGAAACATGACTGACTGGGCTGAAGATTATCCCGCAGTTGGTTGCCATTGCTTTCTGCAGTAGACTGGTTGCTGACCAAGGCTATAGAACCCAATCTGTCCAATTATTTAACCCATAACTGGAGGGAAGAGATGGATTAATACCTTTCCCAAGGGTATTTGTGCATAAATGAATGCAAGGGATTCAACTGGAATTTGAACTCGGCTCCCCGATTTGTTGTTTCAAGTCGATATCCACTGCACCACAACGCACATCCTTATGCACATCCTTAATAGTAGTTTTACTAATATTCTCTAATGCTCTGTATTCAATTGCGTCTTAGTGGGTTTATTGCTTGGTTTGGGTTGAAATGATTAAAAAATTGCAATCCACATATTGTGTATTAAAAGTGTGAAATAAAAGAATTATCTGTGTTCAGGAATGAATGCATGTATTATTGATAGAAGAGGGTTGTTATATGTCTAACATAAATGATTTTAGAACAGGAATTACAAAAAAAATGACTTACTGAAAATTAAGAAAAAAGTGATTTTTATTGGTTAGAAATTAAGCTAAATATTTTTATATTCATTTCTGTAAGAAATATTAAGTTATAGTTTAAAATTATCATTAAAATTACATAGAAAATTCTAAAATTCAAAATTGAAAATGAAAATAAGAATATATAAATTTCCAAAAATTTATAAGTTAAATATCTTTTAAAAAATGCCTATAAAAGTAAATCATGATTCCTAATATAATATAAATCACAATATAAACATGTCTACATACAAAATTAAAAGAAAGAAATAAAGAAAGTTTTGCAAAATAGAAAGTGAGAAAGAATGAAAGAATGCAAGTGGTGAAAGAAAGAAAGAAAGAAAGAAAGAAAGAAAGAAAG